>JABYQR010000639.1:0-14422 GCA_022592445.1 Cytidiella melzeri | reverse complement strand
AGACAATGAAGCCTTAGAGGCTTCGGCCTCGCTGTCCGTTCCTGAGTCTTCGGCATCTGCTGCCCAATCTTCTTCAGCGCCAAAGACTTGCCATCCTTCTTCCCATCCTTCTTCTTTTCGTCGGGCTTCTTCTTTAGGCCGTTGAGGTTGCACTCATCCGTGTTATGTCCTTTCAACTTATGGATGTGGCAGAACTTCTCCGACTTTTCAGTCGAGTTCACCTCCTTGCCTTTGCCCTTGTTCCGCTTCTCATTCTTCTTCTTTTTCTTGTCCGCTGCGTCCACCTCCATGGGCGTGGACGTATCCATCTCCTTTGCAAAGATCAGGCCTTGTGCTTTCTCTGGATAGACCTTCTTGTGGATGTCGAGCAAGAGGTTGAGGAACTGAGGCCAAGTTGTTGGAATTTGATTTTCATCTTTTCCGATCATGACAAGCCTCATGTCCTTCTCGATGACGTGCTTGAGCTTGTGAATAAGCAAGTCGTCCTCGTATTCAGAAAGCCTTCCAAGCGTACAGAAACGTTCTGTGTACTTGAAAAGTTCTTATGTGCCAGATCCGTGTTATTGAACAAGGCATTGAGCTCCTTTCGAGCACCTTCCTTGTCGTCCCTTTGTCCGTACTGTACCTTGAGCTCGTTTTCGAACTCTTCCCACGTTCCAATTGTCTGACCCTTCGTCAGCTTCTTGATCCACGGCTCCATGTATTGAGCCGCTGCGCCTGAGAGCTGCTTCATCGCGACGGCAATACGTTGCCTGTCAGTAGCAACATTCTTGTGGACAAGCCACAGAGAGATCTTGTTCAACCACTCGTTGAACTTGACCTTGCCATCAGTACCGTTGAACTCCGGGGGTTTGCCAATCTTAGGCTGGCACGAGGATCCTCCTTGTCCTTGAGACAGGGGAAGCTGGTTGATCTGATTTACCACATTGGTGATCGTGGTTTTCACCATATCCAGATCAGTGTCCATCCGCTGGACTTGTGTGTCTGCAGCGGACTGCGAGTAGAGGTCTTGAGTAACCTTATCGATATATTCCTGGAGGTTATCCTCCAGCAACGACAGCTGATTGTTCCAGATGAGCACCATTTGATTCATCATATTGTGGACAATGGCAGCAGTTGCTCCACCTTCAACCATACGAGTAAAAGCCCTTTGGGCCGTGTTCAGGTTGTGGTAGATGTGCTGCTCAAAGTTTTCCACCGAAGGGTTGTAAACAATTGGCGTGATCTTGCCAAAAGTCACGGAGTGGGTAAGGTTAGAAGCCGCAGCGGGGGCAGCGCTGGATCCGGCGTTGGATTGAGTGGCCTTTGCTTCTAATTTCTTAGTTAGCAAGGGATAAGCGAAATACTATTTCTAGTATAAGAAGAAGAGAAAACACCACTTTTCACACATTGAACTCTTGTCAGAGTTGTTTTCACACATTAAATCCTTTTCAGGAAGTTGTCACCGAGTAAAATGAGGCTTGTCAGCCAATACATTTTATTCCATTTCTGCATATACAAAGGCGTTCATATCAAACAGTCCTTCTAGTAGCTCTAGTATATATCCCCATCTTCGATGTATGTCCACAAAACTAATCCTTCCTAAACTGTTTAAGTCCTTTTTCAACATCCTCCATTCCCTATTTGTCATCTTGTCCGTGTGATTCTCCTTGAGCCACTGTTCAACCATGAATACACGGCCGATCAGCAGCTGAGCTTTCTTCCTGCGAGTGTTGAGCTGGTGGTTAGATGATTGCCCACCACTCGAGAAGGAGGCGTCCAGCTTCTTGAGCACAGGTTCAAGCCTTTGACAGGCTGCTGTGATCATCAGTTCGAACTCCTCTTGACGAAGTATTAACTTTGTTTTACGGAAGTGGAGAGAAGCGGGGAGCGGAGTGGGAGTGGGGATGTAAGCGCGTTGGTTGTGCTCTTCGATACGCTGGAGAAGAGAAAGCTTTTCAGCTTCCTGCTTCTCTTGCTTCTCGATACGATCGAGAAGGCTAAGTTGAGACATGAGATGAGAGACCTGTCTCATGCGAGCCTGGTTCTCATCATGCTCAATGGTGGTACGAGCCTGCTCCTCGAGGTCGATCCTCTTGATGAGAGGCTTGTTGTCGGGGTACTTGAGCCGGCGAGGCTTGCCAGCGTCTTTGAACTTGTCGAGTGTCTCCTTGGAGACGGTGAGGCGTTCTTGAAGTCCGGTGACTTCGTTGCGGGCAGGGATGGAGTAAGGGGCCTTGCGGCCAGACTTAGCAGCGATGAAGCGGGAAATGGGCATGGTGACTGTGTGTGACAATGCATGATGAGCTTGACAGCTCAGTGATGTGCGAAACAAATCTCCATAAAGGAGAGGTCCTGTGTGTGCGTGGGGTAGTGCCGGCGTCGGCCTGGACTCTCTCTCCAGGTCTGGTGGTGTAAGGATCTCCGTCATGGTTCCACCCATGCGGAAAATGGTTGGCGGATCAGTATTACACTGACCCTAAGTCCGGCCAGAACCAGTTACCCGTCTTCGTGCCTAAGCACTCATGGGCTTCCAGTCCTGTTGTCTAGCTCTTATAACAAGCGTCTGACACCAGACTCCACTATCGCCTGTGGGGAGGCACACTTTCATCATGTTGGCATAATGCCAACCCCTGCTCTGATCAGCTCTAGGAGCGTCGGGCGAGAGGGTGATTCAAGTTGTGCGCATCAAGGCAAGGCCTAGACACGACTACCACTTAGAGCCTATGGTTCGGCTACCTCTATCTCTAGAGGATTTGTAAGGGGGCCCACGCACAGGCACAAGACCTAGAAGAAAGGGGAAAGAAATCTCCAGCATGTCCAGAGACGTGAGGGAGTAGGGGCAGTCTTACTCAAATGTAACAGTAATGCTACACTCACCAGATAAGTTGGTTAACTTGAGGGGAATGTGGTGAGATAGAGAGTAAGAGTGGTGGTGAGCGAAGTACTGGTGGGTACTGAGTAGTCCTGGTTCAACAGGGTGGATAAGACTGAGGGGATATGCCCTCAGGAGTGCCTCTATATATACATGAAGGGGAGGACCCCAGGTACTACCCTAAGACCCCTAATACCTACATGAGTAAGCGAAGTAATCTACCTTACTAAGCATGCCCTATGCCCTAGTGGTGCCACTTCAATAATCAACCAATAGCAATTGTCCCCATGACCTGACCCCATGACCCAGCTCCAAGGCTAGACTTGTTCTAGCTTGTTCTAAGACAAGGCTAGACTTTTCCAGAAGGTCCTATGAACTATGACATCATCTAATGGAATGTTCTATACTATGACATCATAGTTCCAGCAAGTTCCACAAGGTTCCAGAGAGTTCTATCATGTGATACACATATAAGGAAAGGAGCGCATCAGCGCATCAGAGACAGGAAGCGCATCAGCGCATCAATTGATAGGCACTGAGAATAAGTGCCGGAATAGGCGCTTGATAAGCGCCAGATAAGCGCTGGATAAGCGCCTAAATAGACGCCGGATAAGCGCTGGATAAGCGCTTAAATATTCCCAATAATACCGTTGCCTGGTAAGGCAAGTCTTGTAGAAACATTGAAAATCTGTGACAGATTTGCTTTGCACACCACTGAGCTGACAAGCTCATTACACTTTGACACACAGTCACCATGCCACTCTCCCGCTACTTCGCTGCTAAGACCGGCCGCAAGGCTGCCTACTCTATCCCCGTCCGCAATGAAGTCACTGGACTTCAAGAACGCTTTGCAGTCTCCAAGGAGACTCTGAACAAGTTCAAGGACACCGGCAAGCCTCGCCGTGTCAAGTACCCTGACAACAAGCCTCTCATCAAGAGGATCGACCTCGAGGAGCAGGCTCGTACCACCATTGAGCATGATGAGAACCAGGCTCGCATGAGACAGGTCTCTCATCTCATGTCTCAACTTAGCCTTCTCGATCGTATCGAGAAGCAAGAGAAGCAGGAAGCTGAAAAGCTTTCTCTTCTCCAGCGTATCGAAGAGCACAACCAACGCGCTTACATCCCCACTCCCACTCCGCTCCCCGCTTCTCTCCACTTCCGTAAAACAAAGTTAATACTTCGTCAAGAGGAGTTCGAACTGATGATCACAGCAGCCTGTCAAAGGCTTGAACCTGTGCTCAAGAAGCTGGACGCCTCCTTCTCGAGTGGTGGGCAATCATCTAACCACCAGCTCAACACTCGCAGGAAGAAAGCTCAGCTGCTGATCGGCCGTGTATTCATGGTTGAACAGTGGCTCAAGGAGAATCACACGGACAAGATGACAAATAGGGAATGGAGGATGTTGAAAAAGGACTTAAACAGTTTAGGAAGGATTAGTTTTGTGGACATACATCGAAGATGGGGATATATACTAGAGCTACTAGAAGGACTGTTTGATATGAACGCCTTTGTATATGCAGAAATGGAATAAAATGTATTGGCTGACAAGCCTCATTTTACTCGGTGACAACTTCCTGAAAAGGATTTAATGTGTGAAAACAACTCTGACAAGAGTTCAATGTGTGAAAAGTGGTGTTTTCTCTTCTTCTTATACTAGAAATAGTATTTCGCTTATCCCTTGCTAACTAAGAAATTAGAAGCAAAGGCCACTCAATCCAACGCCGGATCCAGCGCTGCCCCCGCTGCGGCTTCTAACCTTACCCACTCCGTGACTTTTGGCAAGATCACGCCAATTGTTTACAACCCTTCGGTGGAAAACTTTGAGCAGCACATCTACCACAACCTGAACACGGCCCAAAGGGCTTTTACTCGTATGGTTGAAGGTGGAGCAACTGCTGCCATTGTCCACAATATGATGAATCAAATGGTGCTCATCTGGAACAATCAGCTGTCGTTGCTGGAGGATAACCTCCAGGAATATATCGATAAGGTTACTCAAGACCTCTACTCGCAGTCCGCTGCAGACACACAAGTCCAGCGGATGGACACTGATCTGGATATGGTGAAAACCACGATCACCAATGTGGTAAATCAGATCAACCAGCTTCCCCTGTCTCAAGGACAAGGAGGATCCTCGTGCCAGCCTAAGATTGGCAAACCCCCGGAGTTCAACGGTACTGATGGCAAGGTCAAGTTCAACGAGTGGTTGAACAAGATCTCTCTGTGGCTTGTCCACAAGAATGTTGCTACTGACAGGCAACGTATTGCCGTCGCGATGAAGCAGCTCTCAGGCGCAGCGGCTCAATACATGGAGCCGTGGATCAAGAAGCTGACGAAGGGTCAGACAATTGGAACGTGGGAAGAGTTCGAAAACGAGCTCAAGGTACAGTACGGACAAAGGGACGACAAGGAAGGTGCTCGAAAGGAGCTCAATGCCTTGTTCAATAACACGGATCTGGCACATAAGAACTTTTCAAGTACACAGAACGTTTCTGTACGCTTGGAAGGCTTTCTGAATACGAGGACGACTTGCTTATTCACAAGCTCAAGCACGTCATCGAGAAGGACATGAGGCTTGTCATGATCGGAAAAGATGAAAATCAAATTCCAACAACTTGGCCTCAGTTCCTCAACCTCTTGCTCGACATCCACAAGAAGGTCTATCCAGAGAAAGCACAAGGCCTGATCTTTGCAAAGGAGATGGATACGTCCACGCCCATGGAGGTGGACGCAGCGGACAAGAAAAAGAAGAAGAATGAGAAGCGGAACAAGGGCAAAGGCAAGGAGGTGAACTCGACTGAAAAGTCGGAGAAGTTCTGCCACATCCATAAGTTGAAAGGACATAACACGGATGAGTGCAACCTCAACGGCCTAAAGAAGAAGCCCGACGAAAAGAAGAAGGATGGGAAGAAGGATGGCAAGTCTTTGGCGCTGAAGAAGATTTGGGCAGCAGATGCCGAAGACTCAGGAACGGACAGCGAGGCCGAAGCCTCTAAGGCTTCATTGTCTAAAACGAAAAATGTTAATACCGCGCGCCTAAAGTTGGCGGCTCATATTGAGGAGGTTCCAACGGAAGATGATGAACCTTCAACTCCTCACCCATCCCCTGACAAGGGTAAAGGGAAAAAGCCGACCAAGGGCAAGGATTTTTTCCAAAGCGTCATGTGACTCCCTGCAAACATGAACACTTAGGCCCTGATACCCTCGATATTTGTACCGTAGATACTGTCAAAAATGTAGCGCGTTCAAAGAATTCATTTTTTCTACCGGTTACAATCTGGGTATATGGAAAGAAAGTGCAGGTCGAAGCTCTGGTAGATTCAGGAGCCACAACCACGTTCATCAGTAAGTCAGTGGTTGAAAGTAACAATCTGGTAACAAATCAACTGGCATCACCGTTTAACGTCATCAACGTCGACGGTACTCCCAATAAAGATGGTCAAATCACTCACTCAGTACGTGCATACCTAGAAATAGGTTTGCACCGAGCAAGACAACACATGCTTGTTACTGATCTCGGTAGTAAACAAATGATTATTGGGATGACCTTCTTATGCCGCCACAATCCGGAGATAGATTGGGCAAATGGCGAGTGGAGATTTACCAGATGTCCTGAACTCTGTGCCCCAAGAGCTCGTAAAAACATCACTGTAACTCAAGAAGAGATCGATGAACTTGAGTTACCTAAGGGATGTTCGGTGTCAGACAACCTGGACGGAATAGGAAATGTCGACCCGGACAACCCTCACATCCACTGGATCAACTTAGACGATCCAGAAGACCAAGAAATAGCAGAAATAATCGCTGAACTTTCTGGAAAGGAAAATGAGGGCTTTGAAGATGGCTTTGACGAACAAGAATCCGTCAATTGGAAACCATTAGTACCAAGATATCTATGGGAATTTGGTGACATCGTTTCAAAGAAAAAATCAGAGCGCATGCCGTTACGCAAACCGTACGATCACGAGATCAAATTTGAGGAAGGTGCCTCCCTTCCCAAAGCGGCTTAACTATACCTGCTGTCTCCAATGGAGAAGAATTCTCTAGATCAATGGATCGAAGAGGAACTCCGAAAAGGTTACATCTGCAAATCGAAAAGTCCGATTGCAGCACCTGTGTTCTTCGTCAAGAAGAAAGATGGCTCGTTGCGCCTCGTGCAAGATTACCGAAAACTGAACAACATCACAGTGAAAAACCGGTACCCCATACCTCGCATCAACGATTTAATCAATTCGTTAAGCAAGGCGAAGGTCTTCTCGAAGATTGATCTTAGATGGGGATGCAATAATGTTCGCATCCGAAAGGGTGACGAATGGAAGACGGCGTTCATCACACACCGTGGCCTTTTCGAAGCCAAGGTGATGTATTTCGGTTTCAGCAACGCACCTGTGACGTTCCAAGCCATGATGAATGAAATTCTGAGTGATTTGATCTTGGAAGAACATGTCATGGTGTATCTTGACGACATCCTCATCTTCACAGAAGACAAGAAGGAGAACCGTTGCATCACACAGGAAGTGCTCAAGTGTCTACGCGAGAACGATCTATTTGCCAACCCGGAAAAATGCTTTTTTGAAAAAGATCGCATTGAGTACCTAGGCATGATCATTTCTCACGGACACATCGAGATGGATCCAGCCAAACTCACTGGAGTTACTGAGTGGCCGCAACCTGAAAAGGTTAAGCAAGTCCAAGCCTTCTTAGGCTTCGCCAATTTCTATCGGCGATTCATCAAGGACTTTGCTAAACATGCAAAACCGCTCACTATTCTGACAAAGAAGGACCAACCCTGGATCTGGAAAGATGCTCAGGAACAGGCCTTCCAAAGTCTGAAACAGGCTTTTACGTCAGCACCCATTCTGAGGATACCAGATGACGAAAACCCTTTCCGTCTGGAAACAGACGCTAACGGCTTTGCTACAGGAGCGGTACTATCACAACTGGACCCAGCTGACAAGCTGTGGCATCCAGTAGCCTTTTACTCTAAATCACTCAACGTCCATGAACGTAATTATGAGATATACGATAAAGAGTTGTTGGCTATTATCCACGCCCTGGAAGAGTATTGTCAACATCTGGAGGGACATCCAATTACCGTAGAAATATGGTCGGATCACCAAAACCTGACATATTTCAGGAATGCCCAGAAGCTGACTCGGAGACAAGCGCGATGGGCGTTATACCTCACGCAATTCAATTTTGTGCTCCGGCACAAACCCGGAAGGACTATGCTTACCGCAGATCCTCTGTCCAGGAGGCCAGATCATGAAGAGGGGGTAAATTCCGATAACGAGGACAAAATTCTCCTTAAACCCGAGCTTTTTGCCATCTCTGCTATCGAAAACTCTCATGACTCGCCTATCAACGACAATGAAATCCTAAGACAGGTCAAGGAAGCACTCATGAACGACAAAGTTACCAAGGACTATCAGCAGTTACTTAACTCTGGTCCTAGGGAGTTCAAGAAATCACTAGAGGAATGGCATTTTGAGAACGGATTACTCCTATACCGTGGAAAAGTCTACATCCCCAAAGATCAGAAATTAGATCTGAGACGCCAAATCATCCAGATGCATCACGATCTACCTTCTGCCGGACATCCTGGCAGATGGAAAACGTACGAACTGATCTCGAGAAACTACTGGTGGCCAGGTTTAACCACTGATGTCAAGAAATACGTGACAGGCTGTGACACATGTCAGTGGATGAAGACTCGTCCACAACAGCCTTATGGACCACTCATCCCTAATCCGGTTCCGGCTGAACCATGGGATATCATGACTGTCGACTTGATTACTCAGTTACCGGAGTCTGATGGCTTTAATGCTATCTGCGTAGTCGTAGACCGCCTTACTAAAAGGGCACACTTCTTCCCTATCGTAAACGAGTTCTCGGCAAAAGATCTTGCAGCTCTACTCTACAAGAGAGTTTGGACCCTTCATGGGTTACCTTTGCAGATCATTTCCGACCAAGGTCTGTCGCGGAACGACTGCTGTGATACTGATAACCCTAAACAAGGGTGGAGAAGAGGAGGAATGGAAGTGGAAATGGATCTCCAACGACGACAACAAGGTCAAAGTCGATGATAAGCAGGCAAGCAGGCTCAGAGGCCGGATACTGGCAGTGCAAATGACAGAGTTAATATGGTATGATACTAAGTTACATGCAGTAACTCACCTAGCAGTGCAAATGACAGAGAGGTCAAGATGCAGAGCTAGGGAGGGTAAGGGGTACTATATATACTGTGTCTGGGTGGTCTGTGCACCAGTTCCCACACTAGGGACTAGAGTAACTGTGGGGCTGGAGTAACAATAGAACAATAAGGGACCAGGGTAACTGTCAAGGACCTGAGTAACTGTCAAGGACCTGAGTAACTGTCAAGGACCTGAGTAACTGTCAAGGACCTGGGTACATAGAACAATAGACAATAGAACAATAGCATCAGGAACAATAGAACAATAGGAACTGGGGGAATCCCTGGGGAATCCCTATCAATGGAAGTTGAACAATAGAACAATAGCCTAGGTTGATCTGGAACTGCTCCAGATTGAGTCTAGGGTTTGGGTCTGGACTATTGATAAATAAGGCAGGATTTTACGTCACCCGGGTTAGGTTTCGGTCCGGTAACACTCCTAGCCGGAAAATAAGCGCTCTAGATAGGCGCCTAAGGCTGTAAACTTGTGACATTGTTGGAAAAATCCGGTCTCTGTTGGACTATCCATGTCAAGGTCCACAATTTGCAGCAGATTTATTCCAGGAAAGGTGTAAAATGCTAGGGATAGAATCTACGATGACCACTGCATATCATCCGCAGACTGATGGTCAAACTGAACGAGTTAATCAAACACTCGAACAGTACCTGCGTTGTTATGTCGATCAACTACATGACGACTGGGCTAGATTGCTCAGCTCGGCTGAGTTCGCATACAACAATGCAGCGCACGAGGGAACTAAGCACTCACCTTTTTACCTTGAATACGGCAGACACCCTAGAGCTGGTCCAACGCTTACTAAGGACCTGAAAAGGTCTGACATGAATGACATCATGTGGAACCGCTTGCAAGCTCAAGAGCATGCTAAGGCGGCGTTACAACTTGCGGCTGAACGCATGAAGTGGTACTACAACAAGCACGTCCAGAAGGTCCCCTTCAACGAAGGCGATCAGGTCATGTTAGATCTGAAAGACTACCAAAAATCTGGACATAAGCTGTCAGGCAAGTACTATGGCCCATTCAAGATTGCTGAAAAGCTTTCGCCGGTCACATTCAGACTGGAATGGCCCGAACGTTCACCAAGGATACATCCTGTATTCCATGCAAGCAAGTTGGTACCGTACAACAAACCTGAATTCGAAGGCCAAAAGCTGGAGATGCCTCCGCCAGATATCATCGACGGAGAAGAAGAGTACAAAGTCGAGAAGATTCTCAAGTCAAGACGTACAGGTCGTGCCAAAAAGCTTCAGTATCACATATGCTGGAAAGGCTATGGACTGAACGACGACACGTGGGAACCTGTAGAAAACGTCACGCACGCTCAAGAAGCGATCAAGAAATTCTACGACAATCATCCCCGAGCTATTCGCTCAGCTACAATCTACTGTGTATAAGTTATGAACAACACACCAAGGATCATCCACGATCCAATGACGCAACCAAGGAGGGTACGGACTAGACTACCATCAGCCAATGAGGTGATAACCCCGTCAGGGACGTCGGTAGAAGCCGCTAGAGTCACTCAGAACTGCTTAGGCACCCTCTTGAAAATGGTGAATCAGTGGACTCAATGACCAAGGTGTTCGTTCAAAACTCTTTGCACGGAGTTCAACGCAAGAAGGGGGGGTAATGTCACAGATTTTCAATGTTTCTACAAGACTTGCCTTACCAGGCAACGGTATTATTGGGAATATTTAAGCGCTTATCCAGCGCTTATCCGGCGTCTATTTAGGCGCTTATCCAGCGCTTATCTGGCGCTTATCAAGCGCCTATTCCGGCACTTATTCTCAGTGCCTATCAATTGATGCGCTGATGCGCTTCCTGTCTCTGATGCGCTGATGCGCTCCTTTCCTTATATGTGTATCACATGATAGAACTCTCTGGAACCTTGTGGAACTTGCTGGAACTATGATGTCATAGTATAGAACATTCCATTAGATGATGTCATAGTTCATAGAACCTTCTGGAAAAGTCTAGCCTTGTCTTAGAACAAGCTAGAACAAGTCTAGCCTTGGAGCTGGGTCATGGGGTCAGGTCATGGGGACAATTGCTATTGGTTGATTATTGAAGTGACACCACTAGGGCATAGGGCATGCTTAGTAAGGTAGATTACTTCGCTTACTCATGTAGGTATTAGGGGTCTAAGGGTAGTACCTGGGGTCCTCCCCTTCATGTATATATAGAGGCACTCCTGAGGGCATATCCCCTCAGTCTTATCCACTCTGTTGAACCAGGACTACTCAGTACCCACCAGTACTTCGCTCACCATCACTCTTACTCTCTATCTCACCACATCCCCCTCAAGTTAACAAACTTATCTGGTGAGTGTAGCATTACTGTTACACATTATATGTGATGTATGTGTACAATTGTTCTCCTCGTACTATACTTAACTACAAAACTCCTTACTTTAAGCAATATGGCACAGACGCTAACCTTGATGGACTTCAAGTCTTTGGTCAGCCGTGCATCGTATACGACAAATATCGCACAAATAAACTATCATCTAAGGGTAAAAGAGGAGTCTGGATAGGCTTCACTGAACACTCTAAAGGTCACTACGTTTACTTCGGACAATGTGTCGGAGTTGAACGTAACTTGCAATTTGTTGACTCTACAATACGAATTGAAGGGGAGAAAGAACCAAATGTCAAAAAGCTTACTGCTGAAAAACAACTTAAACTTGAGAACAACCCTCACATAGAACCAATGGAAATCGACGAGCCTGACCCTACTGGTCCAAGGCACTCCAACAGAACTCCTCAACTATCGCGTAAAGCTCGTGGTCTAAACTGCGACAAAGTAGACACTAACATTGCTTTCTACTTAACTGAGTTTAACGCTTACTATGCTGAGGACGTCGGTGACCCTGTCACTTTCAAAGACGTACTTAATCACCCTCTCAAAGACGATTGGTTCAAGTCTATGAAACTTAAGGTTGATACACTCGAACAACTCAGCACTTGGGAATACTGTATCCCGCCGCCAAATGCCAACGTTACTGGTTCTCGCTTTGTCCACAAGACTAAGTACAAACATGGCAAAATTACTAAACTCAAGTCAAGACTTGTTGCGCAAGGATACTCTCAGCGCAATGGTATTGCTTACTATGCAAACGACTTGTTCGCTCCAGTTGCGCGCATGAGTTCTATACGACTCATACTTACACTTGCGGTGAGACACTTAGTCACGCTTCAAACTAAGAACAACCTTAAAGACAACACAACCAACCACAAAGTGGCAATAGAAGTGTAAAGGTGTGGAAGCGCAGAAGTGTTAAAGTGTGCGAGGTGGTCTTAGAGTCCTAGTTTTACCTGTGCTAGAAAGAGCGACAAGGTCTGTGATAAAGTTTATGTGAAAGGAGCTAGACAGGCAACTACCACGCGTATCGCGGGTCAAAGGGCAAGTCGGCGCGGTGAAAGCGAAAGAGTTTTAGCGCGGCTCAAAGAGAACGCGTGGGAGACGTCGCAACTTGTAGGAAAACGGCGCGCGGAGAGACGCAGATGATAAACGCAGGCGCAGTATGAATCTCGAACACAAAACGCGGTTGCTGGTGAAGATGAAAGAAGTCGCTGTAAAACGCGGGCGCAGTGAAAGTGAACGCAGTAAACTCGACGCAGTGAAGGTGAAACGCAGACGCAGTAACGCAGTAAAACAACGCAGTTAAAAAGCAAACACAGTATAACAAAGCCGAAAGGAACTGTAAGAGAAAGACAAACTAATGGAGCGCGAGTCGCAGAATAAGGCTACGTGAGATCGCAGTCAATTTGACTCGACAGACTGCGCGCGGGGACAGTAGTGTAGAACAACACTTCCCGAGCGGCGATGCGTATTGCAAGCGAATGCGTGACCAACGACGACGTTGGTAGAGCTGGTAAGATTGAACTGCACTAGTTCGCACTCGTGGTCCTCGCCTTCAAAGTCCGGTGACAACCAACAATCTGGGTGCGGCGCGCGGGGGCAATTGCAGTCGAGTGGGACAAAAGGTCCTGAACGCAGGGGAATTGGGTGGTCGCTCTGAGTGTCACAATAGGAGCAGTTATCAAGCGAGTCCGCGACAGAGGCGACGGACAACGCTGGCAAGGGTGATTTAGGAGTAGATCTCTCAGGGGAGACCATAGGCGCTACTGAGGGTTCTGGCGGCGGCGTGGGCACGGGGATGATGGGGTAATGGCGTAGAACCTCGTGCGGGTGCGGGCAGTAAGGGCAGCAACCGTCGGGTAAGTGGGGAACGGTGGGACAGTAATGGCAAACACGAGGCGGGTTGTCGTTGGTAGGCGCAGCGGACATAAACGTGAAAGAAGTTGCAGTGAGACAACGCAGAAGAAGCTACAGCTATTGGCGCAAAGAGACTCCCTCAACACAAGCGCAAAGCGTAAAGTGAACTCTGGAAACTGGGGTGGGGATTGATTGATTTCTACGCAGTACAGGCAACACCTTTTTATATACCCTAAGGACCCTCTCCTAAACCTTTCCTTCTATGTCCTAAACCCAAACGCGAGAGCGAGGAAACATGGTGGCAGAATACTTCCGTCTGCAGAGGCAAAATGTCCAGCGAGTCGACGCCCGGCAGGACACAGCGTTGGTCGACTCGGAGTAGCGGCGCGCGCCCTTGCGCTGAAGAGGCGCCAACCGTTGCGAGCAGGTGATGAGGCGCCGTCCAGGAGTTGCACAGCGTGGCGTGATAGGAGTCTTCCTGAAACGGGGTTTGCGAGTCAAGTTTCTTCTACCATTGGTCCGACCCGCGTCCGAAACACTTGGTGGCTGGCCGGCCCATGCTCCGATGCAAAAGGGGCGTGTCTGTGAGTCAGAGTTCGGTGCGATTCCTCGGCCTCGGATGTTTCCGGCGCGTTGCTCCTTGTCAAGTCCTCGGATCCTCGGCGAACTCCTTGTGACCTCGGCGAACTCCTCGTGCCCGTGACACTGGGAAAGTGGAGGGACTTGCCGCTCAGGATGACGCGGGCCGCACAAATGGCGGGCTGCTGCCGGGTCTCCACTCCTAGCCGATTTCCGGGCGTATCAGCGGGTTCACTACACTTCAAGATTAACCAACTCGATGTTAAGTCTGCTTACTTATACGGTAAGATTAACGATGATGAAGATCTTTATCTTTGTCCGTCGCCTGGCGATCTACTGCCCAACTTGCCTAAGGGCTGGGTACTTAAACTACGCAAAACTATCTATGGCCTTAAACAAGCCGGACGTCGCTGGTACAAAGTGCTATGTGATATACTTTTCCAACTTGGACTCAAGCGTTCAGACTACATTAATGCTGTCTTCTACCTTTACAGGGAAGACAGACTAATACTTATACTCGCTGTTCATGTCAACGATATTACTCTCTGTACTATTA
>JABYQR010000638.1:0-14440 GCA_022592445.1 Cytidiella melzeri | reverse complement strand
TTGACCTCTTCGGACATTGTGGTCCAGTCGTCGTTCTGCTTGAGGCGCCAGGCGATGATTTGAACGAGCTTTCGCTCGCTGAACTTGTCGTTGCCTTGGACGACCTGCATAGCAGTGTGGAAGTCATCGTGTCGGAGCTGGAATGGCTCCCGTTCCCCATCCGTGCGGTACCAGACAAAACCGTGTCGCATCATAATCGCAACACGAGCTGATGCTGCAATAAATTTGTACGACTCAATTTGTTCTTCTTCAAGCGCAAAGAACAGGCGACAGCCTCCTCCTTTGATGTTCGACTTGAGCACCACACCATTGTCCGTGATGAAAGACATGGCATCCATGATGTGTGGCTCGGCGTCGGTGAACTTGCCATCCCAGATCTTGTCGGCGACGTCCTGTGCGTTTTGCAACGCAGTCCCGGTCAATTCGTCCCACTCGAAGCAGTATGAGCTCACATCATGAAGCTCAGTGGTTGGAGCGACAGGGCGCTCTTCTCCAAAGAACTCCTCCATGGTTTCGACGGGCTCGTTGACGGTGGTGGTGCTCGAGGTGACTGGTGACGGCGGAACCATAGGTACATCTTGTTCGACGTTAATGGGTACGGCAGGAGTGCGTGGGCGAGGTGGTTGACGAGGAAGTGGAGACTGGCTCCGTTCGCTGCGACGGGCGGCACGGGCTTGCTCCAGTTCAAATTGAACTCGTCCGCGGTGGTTTGTGCGGAAACCTCGTCCACGAGGTGCAGTCGGCTGTCTTTGGGGCTGAGAGGTGGTACGGCGGTGTTGCTGCTTGTCGTAGAGCTCGGCAAGACGAGGAGTATTGTCCCCCCTTTGACGCATGTCTGCGTGAACGGAGGTGCGGATGTTGTTGATGATACGGTTCACCGCTTCCTGTGGACGCGGACGGGGGCGAAGGGATTTGCGATCGAAGGTGGCAGGAGGGGCGCGACAATTGTTAGACTGTGCGCTTTGCGAATTTCCCCCCTCTCGATTGGCGCGGCAAGCTTCTCTAGCCTCGGTATTCCATTGATGGTTCGGGATGGTACTGAGAAAGAATGTATGATGGTGATGGTCCGTTGTAGATTCTACACGATCGTAATCGAACCTTAGCTGGTTCGGTTCGATTTGTCGAATTTGCAGAGTGTTACCTCCGGCCAGGCGAACTCGCTCAGTACGTCTTTCCAAAAACTGTTCCCAGTTCCTGGAACGCTGTTCAGCCCTTTCGAAGATAGCATTGGTACGACGGGCAGGCATGTTTAAAATTCGTGGGTGAAACGGAATGCGGGTTGAAGTGCTCGTCGGTTATCGGTGTCGATCCAGAAAATAATTCTCGGAAGTGTGCGAGGAATTTCTGTGAAAGGAATAAACTGTGAGAAAAACTCTTGCACAAGAGATTCTTTGCAAAAATTATCCCCAAATTCGACTTCAACCGAACGATAAGCAATGGTGAAACAAATAGAGCGCGCGTAACTAATATGCAAATGTGCAGGAGACAAAATCTCCGTGAAACCAAAAGTAACAAAGTTCGACATAAGCCTCTACTAAATTCTACAAAAACCGACGAATTGGGAAAGCCAAGGGTGTTAACTGTGCGTCGTACACAGCTCGCTTTTAGTCCCCTGAGTCACGAGCTCAAGGTGACGCCTACTTTCCCTCCTTTCACCGCTTTTCACAGCCTCCCAATTGTCTAAGACAAAAGACCCTTTCGATCACCTCTGGACGCCACCTTATTGGGCTTTGTCCGAGTAGGTGCATGATTCTGATAGTGAATCACAAGCCAAGAACACTTGTGAGGTGTAGGCTACCGATTGGATGTGACTGTGCGCGTGTTCCAGGGGTAAGAAAGCAGGGGCAATTCTGTAGAAAACAGTTATGGGAATAATGGGCGAGGAGAGGCAAGGCTTAGTCTACTACAACTGGGTCTTCTACTACAAAGTGGCCTACAATGTGTAGAAAAAAATGTTACTCACGAAGTAACAGTTGTGTAGTGTCGAGCTTGAGGATGGTTTCAGAGTAGAGGAGTGGTAAGAAGAGTTAGAAGCCGGGGCTCATAACCTGTTTGAAAGTTACGAGTATAGGGGATGACTAGGAGAGTCAACTAACTCTGGGAGTAAGTGTCTTGTTATTTCTCTGCTCTCTAGGAGCGGTATATATACATGTCTGTAACTAGATTACTAATTCTACAGTAATGTCATATGAGTAAGGATTGGTAAGAATTGGTAATCCTATGAGTAATGATTGGTAATGCACAGTCCTGCTTGCTAATACTACTGAATAGAGAATGTAAGCGATGACTGAGCATCCTACATAACTGAATGGTGCTGACTGAGCCTTTAGTAAGCTCAATACATTTGGTATATGAAATATGAGTCATGCAGAAGCCTCATGGTACTTCTGCTATTCAGTCATGAAAACTACTGGAACACGATGCCATATGGTGCAAGTATCGCATCGTGTGTGACCATAAGGATGGTGGAATCACATGCTATGTACTATCTGATCTTATCTATCTACATATCTAATCTATATTGTCCATAGATCTGATGTCCAACAATCAGCGATACAATCTCGCTTTGACAGTAAGTTAAGCGTCTAAATTGATATAGTCGTTGTCGGCGTCGTCGTTGTCGGCGTCGTCGTTGTCGGCGTCGTCGTTGTCGGCGTCGTCGTTGTCGGCGTCGTCGTTGTCGGCGTCGTCGTTGTCGGCGTCGTCGTTGTCGGCGTCGTCGTTGTCGGCGTCGTGAATAACTGTTGGTTTGTATTACTCGTTGTGTCTATCTTATCGTTACGCTTTCTTTTCCTCGGTGGTCAGGCTTTACTTAGCTTTTTATTACTCACTTAGCGTGCTCTTCCCGGGGTGTGTGTCGGGGTAGGTGTCGTGGCTCAGGCTATTCGGGGTGTTGCAGTCGAGGTTATTGCTCTCCTCCTCAGTTTTGGGCACCTCTTTAGCTCGAGTTCTTAGTTTTCAGTCAAGTTCATTTCACCTCTTCCCGCGGATTCTTAGGTTACGGTGGGCCGTGTCGTGTCATCCATTATTAAGGACGGGCTGTGTTATGCTGCGACTTTTTCTCTTCGGGAGGAACCCTAGTGTATTATATACGCTTCATAGTTATAACTATGTGTAGTCAGAAGGTCATCCTGACGAAAGAAACCCCTAGGGGAACTTTCTGGGCTCAATGCCACTTTTTGGTTGTGGTGGTTCCTCACGCGGACACATTTCTCAACATGGGCGTAACAGCATGAATACTACTACTGCTACCACGAGGCCTGGAGCACTAGGTCTATCCAAAACACAAGATAGAACAAGGGTGCGCATACTAGAGCCCTCCAGGCCTCAATTTCAGAAACTATTCTTCTCAGCATCATGCGAATCACTACGCGCAGCACCCTTCCCATCCTTCTTCTCAATCGCCCACTGCTCATCTACCACATTCTGCATCGGAATCTCCCGCATGAACAACACTGATACCAAACCGATCCCCGACACCCCGATCATGATCAACCACAGCAGTCTCAAGCTGTCCGAAAACGCCTGGCGCACTTGCAATTGCAAATCCGGCGGAAGGGAGGGGAGGGATGGGATGGCAGTGTATGCAAAGGCAACACCGGAGGGGAGCTGTGCAATGTATGACGCGGGCAGTCTGTGCTGGAGCTGGTTTTGAAGAATCGTGCCGCCAATGGCGATGCCCATCGTCTTCGTAAGGCAGAGCGTATGAGAAACGTACAAGGGAAGAAAGGAAGGGGAAACGTTTTCGCTTACTTGAGATAAGTTCCGCACAAAAGTAAAGAAAGAAAGAGCGTGTGCGTTGTTGGCATACGACGGCAGCGACGCCAGGATCGGAAACTGCGTCATCGTCCATCCCATGCCTATTCCCATCCCCAACAAGAATTGCACGCACACAATCGTCGCCTTACTGCTGTTAACATCCAAGATGGCGAACACACCGCAGCCAGCAACGATCAGCACCCACCCGATGTAGTTTTGTGGGAGATAGCGATTCATGACCATAATCGACACACCGCATACCATGGCTGCGGGCGTGATGAACATGGCGTAGCCGAGCAGATAGACTCCGGCGCGCGTCGGCGAGGTGAGTTTGACAGCTTGCATGTATACGGGGAGGTAGTCTGGGAGGTTGCGGGAAGTGGCGTGAGTGAGATGTGGTGTATCAATAGCGGCGTGGGGCTTACACAGAGCCACATACTGAACCATGCCGTGGATGGAGGTTCCGATATACCTGCGGCAAACGCATGTCAGACGGTCGGAACCTGCATCAAAAATGTTTTGAGCACGTACCCCATGATGGATGACATTGTCGAGAAGACAGTCCAAGGAACCTTGGTGAGATAGTTCAAAAAAAAACACCGTGCGGCTACTACGAAGGATCAAATAGTAACTCACAATTGGCTCTTTAGGAACATGTCTCTCAAACAAAAGGAAACACAGCAGTGCAACGACACCGAGTATCAGCGGTACCAGAGTCTGTGGCGCAGACCACGCAAAGCGAGCACCTCCCCATGACAGTGCTAGAACGACCGCCGCCGAGCCCCCTACGACAATCAGGCTTCCGCTGCCAGAACAAAAGTTACTGACACCACTACATGCGACCAAGGAAAGACACCTACAGCCAATCCATGCGGCGAAGCTTTTGAGCAACGGTGGCTTGCGGCGGAGTGTTATGCAGGAATATGATCTCGAGAGCGATGGCGACGGCAAAGATAGGAAGATTAAGGTAGAATATCCATCGCCATGCACCGGCGTTGGCCAAAATTCCACCCAACGGAGGTCCGAGGCCGCTGGGTGACATGGTCAACCTTCGGTAAGAGTTCCGCCCATAGTCAATGCTTACGTCGCGAAAGCCCATACCCTGGAAAGGATTCGTTGTCAACATTAGTCCTGGGTCTTTCGTGACAGACGGAAGTTGCTACTCACACAGAAGCCATGCCCTGCATGACACCTCTTTGTGCAAGAGGTATCAAGTCCGCGTAGATGATCTCAGTAACGGTGAGAGCGCCACAACCTCCGAAGCCCTGAAAAGCTGGCAAAATGCCGTAAGATGAGCAGCACAAGGCACATATAGCTCCGGACTAACCTCTGCCAATAATCAGAGCATTCATAGTCTTTGCTGAGCCTGCGACGGCAGAGCCAATGGCGAACAACGTCATCAGACTGAGGAGAATCGGTTTTCTGCCCCAGATGGACACCAGTCCACCGCACATGGGGACGATGGCACTTCCTGCGAGAGCGTACGCGCTACCGACCCATATAAAGTCGTTGCCGCCAAGGTCTTGCACAACAGTAGGGAGGGCGACTGTCACGACACACTAAAGGAAGGGCACATAAGAAAGGTCAAGATGTGTACAGTTGAGGCGCGTACAATGTCGAAAGCGGACAGAAAGTCGGCTGTAAAGTTCGCCACGATGATCATCCAAAAAGTAAAACTACGGTTTGACCATGAAAAGTCTGCATCGACAATACCGTCGGCTCGCCTTTTATGAAACGCCTCAACGGTGCAAACAGAAGAGGGATCAATTGCACACGCACCTCGTCGTTTCTGGTTCCTCTGCGAGGTCAAGCGTTGGCGCAGCATGTTCTGGAGAGGACGACTCCCGCATTGACATCGCAAAAGCTCAGCTACGAACGTCAAGAGCCAAAGCTGTGTTTTTGAAGAGTCGGAAGAGGGTGGGGGAACACATTATACCTCTCAGCCTCGAGTTCTATCAGCGGAATAGCCGTGAGAGCCCAGGAGTGATTGGTTGATGCGTTGGCGTGGAATGCCATATGTCACCGAGTCGGTTTTTGGATGACTGTCCCCGTGGGTAGCGGTGCGACGAACCAAGAGATGGGAGGTTGTGCACGTTCTGGGCAAGATTGCTTCTGTCTGTTCGGTATAGGAAGCGGCAGACGTGATGGGTTACTTTGAGGTTCACCGCAGATACTTCGGAAAGATGGCAGTTAAAGCTGAAGATTGGATCCAGCAGATTCAAATCGAACACTACACTGGAGTGTGATAGGATGCATCTGGCTCGCTACCACCATCCTTGTACCCCAACCAAGTGCTAGGATGTAGTACTGGGACGCTGTCGTCCCCTTTGTGGCAGGACAGCGTGATGAACACTGCGTACAGGAGTTACATTATCTCCCATGGAAGACGTGAGCCCCGCAGCACCAGCCTTGCCACACGAACAGGAGCTGTCCAAGATGTATCAGGGCAGAGGGAGTGATTGGTCTTACGGGACCAGCGCGGTCACTCGTGTTGAACGGCTGCTGTTGTTTCGGCGCAGCTTGCACAATGCACAGGTATGGAGATGATTCCGGTGTCGGGCAGAAGCCATGATTACGGTGTCGGGCAGAAACCATGATGCTGGGAAATGGCGCGTGCAGTCAACATCCTACGTATATTCAGCCTGAGGTGCCGTGTCTCACAGATGCTGTGTCGTGACTCACTCAGTTGTTCGTCGTCGTCCCTGCCACGAAATGCGATTTAGTGGAACGCGGTTACAGGGTGTATCTTCCGTGTTTGCTTCAAAAACCTGTTAAGATAGTACGGCAGTGGAATAACTAGGCAGTTCGTGGGGAACATGCGTAGATGAAGGCTGTCGTTGCTTCCATGAAATGAGCGCTGAGCATTCATTTGCGTGTGACCTTGCAGCGAGCGGTCTCGTTTCACCTATCGCAACGCTGTATGAATGCTACCGCGAGAATCCATGAATGTCGAAGATGTGGACCTCTTACCGTGCATTTCAAGGCTCAAGAGCTTGAGAGCCGATAGCAGGCTGTTTTCACATTCATGTTGTAAGAAATATTAGTTAATTCATTTATGATCTACAGGTGTGGCGCTCATCGTGCGACTACCATGTTGGAAGCAATACACCTCTACAAGTACCGCTTTCATCATGCCCACGGCCTCGACACAATTAACTGGCACTATCACACGGGAGTTCTGGTGGTCGCTTTACTATGACAGATGCAGATGCCGCAGCCTCAGTGGACGCAACCCAAACGACTTTTCCACCACCACGGATGGGATGTTCACAGGTAAAGGGTTGTCCAGACGAAAAATGATGAGTATGAGACACAATTCCTACCCAGAGCCTTTGACATTACGAGTATCATGATCTGCTATTACTTTCCGTTCCACAACTGCACGCTGATACGATATAAATACAGCGCGCCCAGAGCCGGAATCTTCACTTGCATAAGATTGTGATGAAATGTGGTACCCGAAGTGCCTACACCTACTGGCCCTCTCTACCAACTACTGCCATTGGCGCTTCAAGCTCTGCATTACCCTATCGCAAGGATCCAAGTATAATCTCAAGTCCCTTCCAAATGCAGTCTGACCCGTGGCCGTGATACTGTTCACTTGACAATGAACACGTCAACATCCACCACTCCCGGCGTGCCAACCTCCTCGTCAATTCCAGGCATCATCTTGCTCACATAATATCTTTCGGGTGGGCTCGTCATGTTAAACACACCGGGGGCTTTCTTCTAACATCGACATTTATGCTTTAGCTGCCTCGCGTACCTTCGCCCTATGGGAGTACGTCATCACTTTCGGATCTTATCTGGAGGCGAGGTGATTACTCGTCGAAAGTGCTGTTTGGTCTGAATCGATACATCCTTGTTTTTGGCCTGACCTACGCCCTGACCGCTAACGAAATTCTGACTGTACGCTTTTGACTTTCATGCTGACCGTCAAGTTTTGGAACTCAGTGCTTCTCCTTCCGCAGGGTGTGTTGAACGATCGTGTAAGCTATAGCCAGCGGATGCAACATGGATAACGCAGCTGACAGCGTTCCTTGTCTAGCTGTGGGTGTAATGAAATCTAGTATGCTGACTTGAAGTGCTGAAATCGGAATTAGCTGTTCTTCTCTCGTCACCATTATTGTTTTCTGCAGCGTGGTTAGCACACTCTGTGTAAATGGTGCGTATTCCTCCTCTTCCGCTGCATAATCACATGCTCAAATTCCCAACAGTTTACATAGCTACAAGGCTCCATCAGCTCTAGGAGCGTCGGACACTTATTCTCTACATCATTTTAGCCGTCTTGATTGCGACACATGTCCCTGCAGTTGTGCTTGCAGTCCTCTTTTTGAAGCCTCTCAACGGTACGCTACCACGTTCTGCGCTCACCAATGACCTTGTAATCGAGGATACTCTCCAGATAACACTACTTACAATCTCGGCCTGGATTCGTGCGTTACAGCTACTAAACCTACTCTAATGCCTACCGCGTGGGGACTCGTAGTGTGTCTGACCACTATGGGAGGCTTGACGAGTGTGTTGACGTGTCATTTTGTTTTCTACAAGGTCGCATATGATAATATAATGATTGCTCTCGTTACGGCGAACTCCTTGCATCGACCTCGCCATCGCAATCAAGAGTTGCTAGTTTATCTCAAAAGTGAAAGTGCTAATTTTTATGTGGTACGTCTTTATATTTCATCTCCGTCGCTTCCTTTCACCTGAAACCTCACTGCTACAGGGACTTCTCGGTGAGTCCGTTCTCTAAATGATCAAAGTGCAGTCTCTCGACCTCATCCCTTTTGTTCCATTGGTTAGCGATGCGCTTCATTACAATGATATTGCTCGTCGTCATGCCCGTACGCCTAACTTCTTACACCACCTCCATTCCCTTCCTGCAAGTCCCTTTTCCCACCCGCCGTGCCGCTATCACACAGCCATCGCAAGTCTTCACATACACAATGTACGCAAAGCTCTCTAAATTTATATCATTTCATGCTGCTCTTCCTTTCGCCCCAATTTGTTGCTCTACACCTACTTATCACCACTCTCACGCGGCTTTGTCACCTGGCCTTTGACCTCCGCCGCACTTTTGAGGTTAATCTTAGGCTCAGAATCATTCAAGCACCCCACAACCACTACCACAAGTACTGACCTATCTAGGTATGAAATGGAGCCGACGAGGTCTAACGGTGTGAATGAGGCGTCTTGCGGGTCGTAATCGTACACGCGGCATGGATTCATGGTGTATTACTACGACACGCGCTGTACCAGATCCGGAATGTATGCATGCTAAATGTGACCGGGGTCGAAACGGGAGAATGTGGGCCATATAGACCGGGTAACATCCATGACGAGACTACTTGTCGAAATATTCACGAAGCAGCTCGAGCTTATGCAATACTGTGGTGGGATAGAACAAGAGTGGAGCCCGAATCCCCCCGCCAGCCGCTTGACGTACTACATAGTACGCGTTGCTATATTCCTGCTACCGCGATGTTGCGCAACACACTGCATAAACATATCTGTACGTCAAGCAATTTGCCCAATTCTCAACCCAAAACAAAAAGCTTCAGGAATACAATGGGTCGCCTGCAGGGTGGATGGCAGACTAAAGGACTACGGAGGCGAGCATAAGTGTTAAATCTCGAACACAACCATTAGAGGGGTTCGCCACTGCGCAAACGGCCTTCACTGAAAACATGCCTCAACAGCTTATTGGACTGTTCGTCGTTTTGGGTGATAATTCATGTCCCGAGCCCTTCCACTCGACGTGCTCCGCCTTCGGCATATTTGTCTCCAGATGACAGCTTCGGCTGGGCATCACTACTTGGAATCCTCGTCGCCGTTGAGGATGAGCACTTTCGGAATCCTCTGAGAGATCGTACGTAGCCGTGTAGAGTTCCGTCGGTAAGTCAATATTAACAAACATGTGTCAGTAAATGGTGTTACTTTCATGTAAGTAACATGTAAGTAACACCGAGGGCACGGACCGGCAAAAATGTCATGTATATAAATGTTGGAAAATGTAACAAATGCTACAAATTTTGAGAGGTCTATGTAACCAACAACATGACTTCAGTGCAAGGGCTGAATGGAGTTTCTCACCCCGGAAGTAGTGCTTAGCAAATACCATTAAATATTCCAACTGGGCTGTATTCAATGATTACCATGTCACGGTGCTGTTTGGTTAGAGAGCGAGCCTGCGAGCGCCCAAGCCAAACTTATGCTTACTAAGTGAGAGGACCCAAAGTAGAAGGCGGGGGATTGCGCGTCTCGCAACTTGCCTCCTCCCGCCGCCTTCGCTCGTAGCACTCGCTCTGTCCAAATCTCAGTTGCTTACTCTCTATCCTCGTGAAATCACCTCTGTTACTATGGTCGAGACTAACGGCCCTCCTGCGGGCATTGGTGGCAACCCTGTGCACAATCTCTAACAAATTGCCGCGCATCTAAGCGCTGTTGAGGACGAAAACCTAAATTGGTTGATTAGGAACGAAGAGCGAGCAGAGAGGTGCGGGACCGGAGAGGGCGATGTTTCAGAGGACGAGTCCTTCCTGTCACACCTGTCGCGAGTCAGCAGCCCTGTACTTGACACTCCGAAAGCGCATACAACCAGGGGAACTCGAACCCCTTCACCTGTTAAGTTGCATGCACAAAATCTTTTAAGCAACCTCACTCCCACTTCCCTCCAGTGAACCTTAGATTGGATGAAAAAGAACCTCAAGGTTGCGTCGAGTTCTCCTGCGACCGCGAGCACGAGTTCAGGGTCGAAGCTTGCTTCGAAAGCTGTTTCAAAGAACACTTCCCAGGACAACGGACTCTATATCGAACTGGAAGACAGCGGCGACTTCTTCACAGAAGAGGTCAAGGCCCCTCAGGCCTTGCTCACACTGCTCAAGCTTCGATACCACCTTCCTCTGACTCTGTGCACCACGGTCGCAATCCAGGAGATGCACAACAATCCGCACTGTCTCAAATACGTGAAGGTCCACGACTTCTCGGGAGAGAAAAAGGAGGTTGTCAATGTCTTGCTGTGGCCAGACGAGAAGGGCATGACTCCCGAGCAGTGGAAGGATGCCTACAGGAATTACCTTGCACTTCTGGACTGGTTCAACAACCCGCAGATCAAGGCTCTCTTCCAAGAGCACTTTGACCATCTCTCAAACAGGCGCAAGTTTTTGAGAGCCTTCCCAGCCATCCTCAGCTGCGACTATGAGATCCGTTACCATTTCTGGGTTGTGAAATGTGCCTTCTTTGTTGTTGGAGAGGGTGCTTACCAGGGGCGTTTTAAAGCTGTTTGCATGAGCAAGCTCTGGAACCAGATGGATCTGACCTCAAAGAAGCGTAACTCGAGCTCGGATGTCTACCAACCTGGTCTGTCTCGTACAAAGTCCCAGAACAATCAATTCAGGGACAGTCACCGCTCGCAGACAGATGATTCTTACAGGCCTTGTGGAGATGGACAAAAGCCCTTTCCAAGCGGCAGTCAGAGACAGCAGGCCATTTCTTTCTGCGTCATCTGTGGCCAAAGCGGCACCGCCTCGCATCACACATCAAAGTGCAGTAGGACGAGACTTCCAAACGGCAAGGCCACTCACTGTGTCTGGCACAACAACCAGCTCCTCACCGCAGCTGGACGCAAGGCTGTCTGCCTTATGTGGAGCATCTCAGGTCGCTCTCCCTGCGCTGGAAAATATTGCGGAGGAAACACATCTCATATCTGCTCCTTCTGTGGTTCCTCCAGTCATCACAGCGGTAGTAAGCAATGCCTCATCTAATCGTGACCGCGTCATCACTCCTTTTTGAGCTGATGCATTCTACCTGTGGCCTGACTATTGTGCAGTCTCTTGCAAGATAGTAAATCTTCGGCCAACTACCCTTTGCTCTACTGCCCTTTCGGGCCGAGCTCTCTCTCATCTGTGCTCTACTGCCTTCTTGGGCCGAGCCTGCTCTCTCTACTTTGCTCTACTGCCCTCTCGGGCTGAGCTCTCTCTCTCTTTTGCACTGCCATAACTCATTCCCATATCTGCAGGTTGCAGTTGCTCCCCCAGGCACTCAGGTCGCATCTCTCAACATTGACTCTGCCTTCCAAAAAATTCCCATCCTCCCCGCCCACAAGCCCTTCATCGTCATCCAATGCGAGGAAGGCAAATTCTACATTGACCATGTCTGCCCGTTCGGAATCTCATCAGGGCCCAGTGTACAGGGTATTGTCATGGACACGCTGGTGGACATCCTGGAGAAACGAGGTATCTACCCATCGTTCAAGCGGGTGGATGATCTGTTCAGTTTCCGATTTCCTATTTGCCGGCTGTCCTGCGGAATGTACAAATACTCTCACAACATCAATACAATCTTCAAAATCACTTGCCCTCTTGGGACCTGCTGGAAGCTAGGAAAATGTTTTGGCTACATTTTTTTCAGGACTTACCTTGGGTTCCTCTGGGACATCACTTAGCGCTCAGTTTCTCTCCCCCCAGTACTTCTCCATGACACACTCTCTATCAACGGCACGCTCTGGCATATCTCCTTTGTTTACCCTCAAGGCCGGGCATATCTCACGAATCTCTGTTCCTTCATCTTGTCCTTCGAGCTACATCGTTTCACCTCCGTCGTGCCCCTCCCTTGGTGCGCAGCAATATGGAGTGGTGGAAGGGTATTCTCTCCAAGCCTGGCATCTCCCGCTCTCTTACTCCGAGAGGCCCGGTACAGGACTTTGGGGTTTGGGTTGATGCATCTACCAGCTGGGGTATTGGAGTCCTGCTGGGTAGACAGTGAGCTGCGTGGCGCCTTGCAGACGGATGGAAGACAAACGGAAGAGATATAGGATGGGCCAAAACGGTAGCTATTGAGCTTGCGGCCCGTGACACGGAGACAAGGCTCGACGTGACAAACAGGAACACAAAGTGGATGACGACAAAGTGGTGGTGGTAGCGTGAAGCACAATACTCTCACCAGCTATAAACCTTATACAGATGTCTAGCCCAGTAAAGACCAAGTTAGTATTGATACTACCCGCTATGTAGTACAAGAGGGGTGTTGCTTACCTAGCCCAGTAAAGACCAAGAGGTCGAGATGGGGGCTAGGAGCGTACATGCAGCTGTAAGTATAGACTTCAGGGACCTGCGCACAGACCATGTTGAGGGCAGGCTTTGCAAGAAGCTGTGTGAACAAAGAACAAAAGAACTACCTAAAGGAGAACAATAGCTATTGTCTAGACCTTGCCAAGAACTCTACTTGTGAGAGAATCTATCTAAAAGGAGACCAACTATTGTATTCCATTCCCACACCTGTGAGAATATCCTTCCATAAAGAGAACAACTAGCGTTAGCAAGGCCGGCAAGCGGCAAGTACAATTCCTGAAGATTGAATGAAATATTACTTTTTGAGCGAGATTTGTAAGTAAACTTGGTGCTTGTAGCAACCTGAACAAGTAGCTTCTTCAATGATTGATGTATAGTAATTTGGTGGTTTGTCTCCACTGGAGCACACAATCATTCATGAAAGAAGAGGGACTGTGCTGTATTGTTTGAATTGCAACGATGGGTGTGAGTACAGAATTAAAACAAGTTTATGGAGTAAAGCATGAAGATTAAGATTGTTTGACATGCATCTTCTTTTCAATGGTGTTGAACTATGTTAAATAATGTAGATAAAATTTGGTAAACTGCAGGAGCAGGGTTACAAGCGATTATGTTATTGATAGCAAATTGATTAAATCATATAGCATGAAATAGTTAATTGCACCTGTGACTTTGTTACCAGAAAGAACCTCAGTAAACAACTCTGTTCCTGGTAAGGACCTTGCCAAGCCATCTGGTCATGAATGTTGACTGTATTCCACACATTTGCTATTGGTGACACCGTTGATAGGCAGCTTGATCTGGGATAAAGTGACTGTACTACAAATGATAAGTTTGGTTGCGGGAAAACAAGCCATACATTGATGAGGGTAGTCACCAATGGTGGCAAGGGGCTTCATATATCTTATCATGAATCTTGTGCAGTGTTCACTGCTGATGACAGAAAATTGCTTGCTTAAGAAATGAAGGGCTTGATATCCTGTTGAGGTATGGACTGCCTAATCTCCATTGAAACTGCCACAGGCTGTGTTCTGATTGGAACTCCTGCTTATAGAGCCACTAGTGGTTGTGTAACTTTGTGGAACAATCAAATGCAGTGCTTGCTGCTGATGCAACCATGTACTGTTAATGTCTGAACTGCCTCACCCCATTGGAACTGCCATAGGCTGTTCTCTAATTGTAACTCCTGCTTAGAGAGCAACTAACAGTTGTGAAACTTTGTGAAACAATCAGATACAGTACTCACTACTAATGCAGCCACAAATTGACATTGTCTAACAATGTAGGGATTGAGATTTGGTAGTTAGCTTCCAAAGTACTGGTAACTCTTGCTCAAAGACAATACTATGTCTGGCATGTCTTCTAATTGTATTCCTTGTTCAGAGAGCAAGCAATGTCTGTAGACTGCTGCATATGTACCTGACCAGAATTTGACATCATGGCAAGAGTGCAGTTTGAATCTGAGTCTGAGTGACCTTTTTCAGTAGACAGGCTATAACTTGCTCAATTACACTTCAATTGACAGGATGTTTGTACCAGGATGTTGCTGCAAGGTAAGGCTATCCAATGGTTCATAATACGTACAGATTTGTACCTATGTGCAGTCTGTAAAA
>JABYQR010000637.1:0-14446 GCA_022592445.1 Cytidiella melzeri | reverse complement strand
TCCCTACCCACTTTAAGTTGAGCCACCTCTCCACTTCCTTCTGCGTCACCCCCAGATCCTCCCGTTTGTGTGCTGCCCAACTTATCCAGTACAAGTCGTTGGCCCAATCTATCATATCCGGGCCTGCAAAGGCCATGGTTCTCCATTCCCTCATGCATTTCGCCTCCTGATTGGTCATAAAGACCACGTTCCTGTGCTCGGCCGGACCCCAGAACTTGCAGGGTCCCCCCTCCATCGTGTCGACGATGTAACTCTTTGAGAGCTCCAGCCGTCTCGCCTGAATCGCCCGCCACGCTGCCACGCGTGCGACGTATAACTCCTGCGGTGTCCTCCTGACCAACCTCCTCCCCTCTTGCTTCCAAAGTGCTGGCGCCTGATCTTTCTCCTTCAACCATGTTGCAGCTCGGAGTGCAGGCGGCGGGTTTTGCGCTCGAGATTGCGTGCGTGGGTTTGGCCTATAGTCGGGATGGAAGGAGAGATCGTTAGCTTTGTGACCAGGCTGATGGCACCTGAAGCATAGTTTGTCTCTGAAGTGACGCTCACGATCTGCTGCGTTCATAACTCTTGCAGTGGCTTGGTTGTTGTTGGAGTAGGGGGTTCGAGTAGACTGACTTCCCCCCTCACTCTTGCCACGGCCATTATGAGCAGCCAGATCGAGCGTCAGGAGTTGTCGGTTTGTTTCTAGCCGGAGCGCTTCTATCATCATTTCTCCGAGGTTCTCCGGTTGATGGTGTAGATTATGAAGGGCGTTAAGGAGGCTCCACTTGAGTCCGCGCTTGTACCAAGCCATTACCGCTGTCTCGTCTCGGTTCTCGCCGTATTGTCCCAGCAATACGGAAAAATCATTGTTGTATTCTTGGACTGTTCTCAATCCTTGATTTGCCCTTTCAAGCTTGGCCAATGCTTGTTCTCTGAGTCCTTTGTCCTGGAAGAACATCAACACTTCATCGCAGAATTCTCTCCAGTGTGGGAAATCTTCCATCAGGTATTGTTTCTTCTTCAACATAGCCCATGGTCCAGCCGTTCCTCCATTCATGTAACTGAGTACGCAAACAATCTTGTGTATGGCTAGAGCAAATCGCTTGGGCTGCATCTTGATGTACATCAACATGTTGGTCCACCATTCATCAAACTTCTCGGCCCTGCCATCAAAGTCTTGGGGATCACGGAGTTTGAGCTTTTCCCACTCGCTTTCAGGTGGTGCTCGGTCATTGGTTGGGGCGTCGGAATATCTGTCAAAGGGGTACTCGGGGTCGAAAGGGTCTGATTGTTTCCTTTTCTCATGACCTTCCCTATCATAGGGTCGGAAGATGGGTCGATGTGGATCTGGGGCTGAAGAGTTGTCGTTGTCAGGGGTGGTGAATGGTGTAAATGGCCTTTGTTCTCTTTCAGTCCCTGGTGCTTGGGTACCTTCGGGTTGTATTGCTTCTTGAGGGGTGCTCATTGTTGGCTTTGGTGCTACTGCGAGTTCTTCTAACAATAGTGGTGGTTTGTTACTAGCAGATGGTACTTCTGCTCGTCTCTTGTCGCGTCTTCTGGCTTCTCGCAAGTGTCGTTCAACTTGGGAAATGTCCACAACTTCAAAGTCTGGGTGTGGCGGTGTTACTGTTTAATTTGCTAGTTCACGATTGGGACAAATGTCAGCTGTGCAATGTTCCCACTCGTTGTCTTGGTCAAGATAGACGTCTCGTTTCTTCTTGTAAAAAAGGTGCGGCTTTCCGTAGCAGGGGAGGGATGTTTCAGCTCCCACTGTCATATGCTTCTGATGTCTGATGTATCTAATTGCTGCTTCCCATCCAGGGTAAGGCTAGCGAGGATGACAAGGGATTGCAGCAAGACCGCAGTTGTTGCCAATCGAGTTGATCTTCTTGGTGCGCGGGGTAGACCCAGAAGAGTCTATCCAAATGTTAAGACCGACTATCGTCAAGGGACAAGTTGTCAGGTCAAAACCCCTTGGTGTAGCTACACTCAAGGTCTGATGATGGTCTAGGCCGCGCAATTGCTGTCAAACACAGTGGCAGACAGATGATGGTTCGATAGAAGGAATATTGATACGAAGTGGATAGACTGAGGTTCTAGCCCCATGTCTAACGGCTATTTATACATGTTGACCTAACTACTTTTGGACCAGTCCGAGGTAGTGGTAGCAAATCAGAGAAACAGAAAGGAGGAACAATGCACAGAGAACAGCCACTACTTTGGAAAGCCAATGAGAGAAAAGACCGTCAAGGTGCGGAAACAAGGGGCAATAGAAAGGTGAAACATGAGGCAGGAATCAATAGAGAAGGGGTTGAACCCGGAACAGGGGATAGGCGGAGTTGGATCCGAAACAGGGGATAGACGGGGTTGGACCCAATGGAGTGGTAACGGAGGTATGGAAAGGCCGAGGGTTGCACCAAGGCAATGGTAACCAATCGGAGTTAGGTCCGAGATTTGAATGGACATCAGAAGGCAACTGGTAACATAATAGTCCGTGTTGAACGGAGGCGATGTGGATCAGGGAATGATGGAGGAAAGACGAGTTGGATCGTCCAGGCAATTGTAAAGAAGATAACTGGTTATCAAGGTAATCGAAGAAGTAAAGGAAAATAATAGGGTGTGAAGACCGTTTGTAACACTTTGGGGCTCAATATACTCTCCATGGTGATAACATTTGATCCTTCCAGTCCTGACAAGTAGGGCTGGCACACACCATAACTCCACTCCTGATCCCACTTAGGTTGGGAGGCTGATTATTCTGGCTGTAGTCGGTGTGGGCAAGACGGTGAAGATTGTAAGTGTGGTCGGCAGAGTGGTGGTGGAGATTATCAGTGTAGCCAGCAGGGTACTGGCAAGCACGGTTCTGCTCAGCGCAGGTGGTTTGATAAGATCCCAGGCTGGAAGGCAAAGGGCTATTGAAGGTTGCAGAAAACAGGCTCTCATAGCTGTGAGAGCTTCGGGGATCTGGAACAAGATCACCCCAGTCCAAGGTTGCTCAACTTCCTGGCAGGTGCCATCGCTCTAGTGAGGCAGGAACATTGGCCGGAGTGATCCTCGGGATGCGGCAGGTGGGAATTCTCCTTGAGTGAGACATGCTTGGGTTCCAAAGTGAGGGAAGATGTCATGTTTCAGCTTTCAAAATGAACACGGAACATTCCGGGGCAGGCCGGGGAAGTAAAGCGCTGAAAATGGAACGTGGGGGAACATTGACATCACAGACATTTGAGCTATGCATGCTTGCGACCAAATGACACTTTTATACATGGGGGTAGGTCCGCCCACATGAGGTCATTCCCAATTGCTTCCATGTAGGTTGCACACACAACAATGTCAGTCAATTGTGTAGCTCCCGTGTATATTGTGTTCCCATGAATGCAACCTGAACCTTGGTTCAGATGCATTTCACACTGAATACATCATAGCAGAGTAATTGGTACACATGCCAATCTCGTGTTATGTATCCTAAACACCCTCTGCTATATATATGGGCTGGTACCTAAAATGCGTGGCAAGACATCTTAGCACACACCCAAATGATGGTTCTATGCATTGGGGCAGGTCCGCTCAAATGAGGTCATGCCCAATTGCTTTCATGTGGGTTGCACACAAAACAATGACAAACTCCAAAGAAATTGTACTTGATGTATATCCATTCCTACACCGATAGCTACACGTAATATATATCTTTAATGTCATGTAAAATGTGGTCAATGTATGCTTCTTTGACAGCAGTTACCTTGTAATGCTGGCTGCTATTCATGTTTGTTCGGTATACTATTTCGATGGTATGTATAACCATCCACACAATGCAAATGTATGTCTGCTGTTACTCAAATGTAGTGCAATAATATAGTCAAAATGAATGACACAAATATATGGTTGCTCGTACTCAAGTATAGTGATATGGATTGTTGTTAGCCAACGGTATTACTACTCACAATAGGGGGATATGGTACATAGCAGTCACTCATATGTTCTATATTTGGACTGAGTGCCAAGACAATAGCTATTGTTCTCCTTTAGGTAGTTCTTTTGTTCTTCGTTCACACGGCTTCTTGCAAAGCCTGCCCTCAACACGGTCTGTGCGCAGGTCCGGAAGCCTATATATACTGCTGCATGTACACTCCTAGCCCTCATCTCGACCTCTTGGTCTTTACTGGGCTAGATACTTGTATAAAGTCTGATAGCTGGTGATAGCGCTGTGCTACACGCCTGCCACCACCTCCTCGTCGATATCCACATCATGTCCCTATCTGTCACGTCGAGCCCCATCTCCGTGTCAACAACATGTCTTACATACAGTTATATTATAACTGTGCTCTCTTCCTTTGCACCTTAGGCTCACTTGCTTGACACTTGTGTCTTAGGTATTCAGAGGTCTGACAGCACCCTTGGGTCTTAGCAGCGCACACAACTCTGCCTTTCAATGTATCCGTTGTTAGGATGGATCAGCAAGAATAGTGACAAAGGTGTCTTTGGTGATGAAGAAGATGTGCACCACAAAGTCTACAGGTTTGCACATGGTACCAAGGATCTTGATGCCAAGGATGATGTTGAGCCAACCGAACATGGCAAAATGTTGCAAACAGTCTTCACACCCTATTTTTTTTCTTCACTTCTTCAATTATCCTGATAACTAGTTGTCATCCTTACATTTGCCTTGACAATCCAACTCGTCCTTCCTCCCTCACTCCCTGATCCACATTGCCTCCATTCAACACAGACTATTATGTCATTGGTTATCTTCTTGTGTCCATTCGAACCTCGGACCTAACTCCGATTGGTTGACTCAACCCTGTGCCAGGTACGCACATCGCTGTACTTATAGTATTCATACTCAACCCTATACCAGGGCTGTTGGTTGATAATTTTCCTCTTCATCATCAAGATTCACATGCAAAGTGTATTCATTATGTTGTTTGATAGTCAGCATAGAAATAGTGCTGCTCACCTCAAAGCCAGCACCCCCACCTGCTCTGGTACGCATAAGGCCGTATAAATAGAGCTTTACCAAAAAGGGAAAGGGCAGCTGTTCCAAACACAATCCAAGTAACTATGATACACTGCAAAACATGTATGAGCATGCAAGCAGCACAAACAGAAGACAAAACCTGTGTAAGTTGAGAAAACCAAGGAAACAGAAGCATAGCATGGCAAAGATATAAATTGAGCTTTACCGGAAAAGGAAAAGGGCAGCTGTTACAAACGCAATCTAAGCAACCATGATACACTGTGAAACATGTGTGAGTATATGAGCAGTGCAAACAGAATAAACAAAGAGCCTGACAGAGGCATGAATAGAGCTTTAATAGAAAGGGGGAATTGGAAGACTCACATCAGTAAATTTTTGTACACTATGTAACAGTTGTCAAACTGATGGGTCTGGTACAGGGTAAGCAAGAGATAAATATTGTACAACACGTGTAAGCGTACCTGGTACAGGGTAAGCAAGAGATGCTGTCCCCTGTACCTTCCGAAGTCCTTTATACAAAACTACTCGATCACCGGATGTACATGTATGGTTATGCCGACATCTCCAGGCGCTGATATGCCTTCTCCCTAATCAGCCCTTTCCGCTACTCCTCAAGGGTCACCAGTTGACACCCCCCCTTGAGCCGCGACCTGTCCCAGCATCTGTGTTGCCTGTGTATGTGCAACGCGTGCTAGAGATTTTGTGAAGATATCTGCCATGTTTCCTTTCCTGATACTTGTGTCACGTCGATTTTCCCGTTGTTTACGCAATTCCGAATAAAATGGGCTCGTATGTCAATTTGCTTCATTCTTGTGTGCCTGTGTGGATCGTGAGTGCACACAATCGTTCCATTGTTGTCGCAGTACAACGGCGTGGCTTTCTGCTGCAGTACTCCGAGTTTGCCAAGTAGTTTCCGTAACCATATGATTTGACACACTGCATGCGAGCAGGCGAGATATTTGGCCTCGCAAAACAATAGCGCAATGACCGACTGCTGTTTTGAGCTCCAAGCGATGGGTGAGTGGTGTATGATCATGACGTATCCTGACACAGATTTTCTCCCTTCTTCTGAACCCCAGTCCGAATTGGTGAACGCGTGAAACAAGGGTTATGCGGGGTCGATGTTGCCCAACGTAAGTCCAATGGATCTCGACCCTTGGAGGTAGCGAAGCAGGTGTTTTGCGGCGATCCAGTGAGTATGCCCATAGCAGGACATAAACTTGGCTAATTCTCAAACGGCGTAAGCTATGTCCAGACGTGTTGTAGTGGCCAGATACATCACCTTCCCAACCAAGGCGCAGTACGGCAGTGCCTTGAGTTCATTGCGCTCCTTCTCCGCCTGCAGTTGTTCTTCGTGCAATAGTGTTACTTTTGGCAGGAGAGGCGTCGTTGTCGCATTGCAGTGTTCCATGTCAAATAGTCGTAAAATCGATGTGATGTAGGCTTCCTGCAACAGCAGGATTGAACGACGAGCGTGATTCCTGGTGACTTTACATCCTAGTAACCATTGTACCTTGCTATTGTCTGTGATCTCAAACAAGGCCTCCAGTCCCTTCGTCACTGAGTCGGATTCATCCCCGGATGGTGTGGCTAGTAGAATATTGTCGACGCTTGTCGCTGACATTGACCTGATCCCATCCCTCTCGCATACATGCACGCTCCAGTCCGACTCACATCTTCTGAAACCAAGGCTCTGATGCTTCTTGTTGAACTCGAGGTACCTGGATCTCCCCGCTTGCTTGAGTCCATACAGTCCTTTCCGAAGGCGCCAGAAACCCTTCCCAACAATCGACAGATGGCTCATGTAAATTTCTTCGGCCAGTGGTCTGTTCAGGAAGGCCATCTTGATATCTATGTGTCGTAGGTGTAGGTTGTTGTGTGCAGCAATGGCGAGAATTGTACAGATGGAGTCCCAGTGAGCTACAGGCACAAATGTGAATGTAAAGTCTTGTCCTGGGATTTGTGTGAATCCCTTGGCTACGAGGCGTGCCTTGAATCTTGCTATGTGGCCGTCGGCGTTGCGCTTGATGTGGAGAACCCACTTTGAATCCACGGGCTTCCTGTCAGGTGGTAGGCTGTCGACCTCTTTGTATATGCCCTTTGCTCTGAGGGCCTCCAGTTCTTTGTGTATTGCAGCTAACCAGTGTTCCCAGTATTCACTGCGCTCTGCTTCTGCGATCAACCGTGGGTCTTTTGCATTTGCGTCGTCACTGGGGAATGGTGAGTCATTGTTTGAGGTGCGCGGTGTATCTGGGACGGATTTGCATCTTCTAGCTGGATTCCGTGTGTGAGAGCATTGAGAGTTAAGTTGTGGTCGATGTGCAACCCCCCCTCGCGTGAATACTCGGAGTTGCTCTCCTTGTACCTGACAGGTAGAGTACGCCGTCGTGGCGCTAATGTTGTGCGTGTTAGATTCTTTGTCTTGTCCAGAGACAGGTTCTGCTCACCAGCAGGTGTGTCCAGCCCATCCGGAGCCCGCAGTTTGTCCAGAATCTGCCCAACCGGGGCACCAAGAGTTGTGTCGGCATCCGGCCAATGCAACACTTCTCTACCGGAGAAAGTGTCATTCATTTTGCTTGCACCGCGCTCAGGGAGTACGTACCCGTCTGGTGCGTCGGTGTCATGTGTTTTGTCTACAAAACGCGTGTTGTTTTCAACAAACACGTCGTCCCACAGCGTAGAGAATGATGAGGTGGTGGTAGGAATGGGCAAGGGTAATTGGTTGTCGAGGAAAATGACATCACGGCATGTTACGAACGGTCTCCACACCTTATTATTTTCCTTTACTTCTTCGATTACCTTGATAACCAGTTATCTTCTCTACAATTGCCTTGACGATCCAACTCGTCTTTCCTCCATCATTCCCTGATCCACATCGCCTCCGTTCAACACGGACTATTATGTTATCAGTTACCTTCTGATGTCCATTCAAACCTCGGACCTAACTCCGATTGGTTACCATTGCCTTTGTGCAACCCTCGGTCTTTCCATACCTCCGTTACCACTCCATCGGGTCCAACCCCGCCTATCCCCTGTTTCGGATCCAACTCCGTCTATCCCCTGTTTTGGGTGCAACCCCTTCTCCATTGATCTCTGCCTCATGTTTCCCCTTTCTATTGCTCCTTGTTTCCGCACCTTGACGGTCTTTTCTCTCATTGGCTTTCCAGAGTAGTGGCTGTTCTCTGTGCATTGTTCTTCCTTTCTGTTTCTCCGATTTGCTACCACTACCTCGGACTGGTCCAAAAGTAGTTAGGTCAACATGTATAAATAGCTGTCAGACATGGGGGCTAGAACCTCAGTCTATCCACTTCGTATCAATATTCCTTCTATCGAACCATCATCTGTCTGCCACTGTGCTTGACAGCGACCGCGCGGCCTAGACCATCATCAGACCTTGAGTGTAGCTACACCAAGGGGTTCTAACCTGACAACTTGTCCCTTGACGATAGTCGGTCTTAACACGGCAAGCGCGAACGGTGTGTGAGGCCGGGAACCAGATGAGATATCCCTTGGCGCCTTTTGCGTAGCCCACAAATCTGCGTTCCTCGCCACGTGCCTGGATTTTGTTGAGTGAGTCTGATAGGAGCTTCCTCAATATCACTCGAGATCCAAAAATTTGGAGGTGGGATATGTGGGGCGGTCGGTTGTGCCAGAGATGGTAAGGAGTTGTGTGCGGAGGCAGAGCGGTGGTGGGAACACAATTTAGTATGTGCGCTGCACATTGCACCGCCAGTGGCCAAAATAAGTCGGGCAAGGCACTGTCGATGAGCATAGCACGTGCCATGGAAGCCAGGGTCCAATTCGAGCGTTCAGTAACTCCATTTTGCGGTGAGGTGTCAGGAACGATTTTCTCAAAAGAAATACCCTCCATCTCGCAATATGATTTGAATTGTCTTTCCACAAGTTCGGACGTGTTGTCAACCCTGATAACAGCTATCTTCTTGCTGGTGAAGCGTTCAACCGCGGACTTGAATTTGATGAATTCGGTCAGGGTGTTGAGACACTTAGTCACGCTTCAAAATAAGTACAACCTTACAACACAACCAACCACAAAGTGGCAATAGAAGTGTAAAGGTGTGGAAGCGCGGAAGTGTTAAAGTGTGCGAGGTGGTCTTAGAGTCCTAGTTTTACCTGTGCTAAAAAGAGCGACAAGGTTTGTGATAAAGTTTATGTGAAAGGAGCTAGACAGGCAAACTACCACACGTATTGCGGGTAAAAGGGGCAGTCGGCGCGGTGAAAGCAAAAGGGTTTTAGCGCAGCTCAAAGAGAACGCGCGGGAGACTTCGCGACTTGTAGAAAAACGGCGCGCGGAGAGACGCGGATGGTAAACGCAGGCGCAGTATGAATCTCGAACACAAAACACGGTTGCTGGTGAAGATGAAAGTAGTCGCTGTAAAACGCTGGTACGCCCGGAAATCGGCTAGGCGCGGAGACCCGGCAGCAGCCCGCCATTTGCGCGGCCCGCGTCATCCTGAGCGGCAAGTCCCTCCACTTTCCCAGCGTCACGGGCACGAGGAGTTCACCGAGGTTGTCGCGGAGCGACTGCTGCTATACTGCTAAACCCTAAACAAGGGTGGAGTAGATGATGGTGGAAAAGGAAAGGGATCTCCAACGATGACAACAAGGTCAGAGTCGATGATGAGCAGGCAAGCAGGCACAGAGGCCGGATACTAGCAGTGCAAATGACAGAGAGGTCAAGATGCAGAGCTAGGGAGGGTAAGGGCTACTATATATACTGTGGCTGGGTGGTCTGTGCACAAGTTTCCACACTAGGGACTGGAGTAACTGTGGGGCTGGAGTAACAATAGAACAATTAGGAACCAGGGTAACTGTCAAGGACCAGGGTAGCTGTCAAAGACCAGGGTACATAGAACAATAGAGCTAGAACAATAAGACAATAGAACAATAGAAACTGGGGGAATCCCTGGGGAATCCCTAACAATAGATGAAAGACAATAGGACAATAAGAACTGGGGGAATCCCTGGGGAATCCCTAACAATGGAAGGAGAACAATAGAACAATAGCCTAGGTTGATCTGGAACCGCTCCAGATTGAGTCTAGGGTTTGGGTCTGGACTAATGATAAATAAGGCAGGATGTCACGTGACCCGGGTTAGGGTTAGGTCCGGTAAAACTCATAGCCGGAAAATAAGCGCTCTAGATAGGCGCCTAAGGCTGTAAACTTGTGACATTTGTTGAAAAAATCCAGTCTCTGTTGGACTATCCATGTCAGAGGTCACAAGGAGTCCGCCGAGGATCCGAGGACTTGACAGGGAGCAACGCGCCGGAAACATCCGGGCCCGAGGAATCGCACTGAACTCTGACTCACAGACACGCCCCTTTTGCATCGGAGCATGGGCCGGCCAGCCACCAAGAGTGTCGGACGCGGGTCGGACCAACGGTAGAAGAAACTTGACGCGCGAACCCCGTTTCAGGAAGACTCCTATCACGCCACGCTGTGCAACTCCTGGACGGCGCCCCATCACCTGCTCGCGACGGTTGGCGCCTCTTCAGCGCAAGGGCGCGCGTTGCTACTCCGCGTCGACCAACGCTGTGTCCCGCCGGGCGTCGACTCGCTGGACATTTTGCCTCCGCAGACGGAAGTATTCTGCCACCCTGTTTCCTCGCTCTCGCGTTTGGGTTTAGGACATAGAAGGAAAGGTTTAGGAGAGGGTCTTTAGGGTATATAAAAAGGTGTTGTTTGTACTGCGTAGAAATAAATCAATCCCCACCCCAGTTTCCAGAATTCACTTTACACTTTGCGTTCGCGTCGAGGGAGTCTCTTTGCGCCCATAGCTGTAGCTTCTTCTGTGTTGCCTCATTGCGACCTCTTCCACGTTTATGTCCGCTGCGTCTAACAACGACATCCCGCCTCGAGTCTGCCGTTACTGCCCCACTGTTCCCCACTTACCCGACGGTCACTGCCCTTACCGCCCACGCCCGCGCGAGGTTCTACGCCGTTATCCCATCATCCCCGCGCCCACGCAGCTGCCAGAACCCTCAGCAGCGCCTACGGTCTCCCCTGATAGATCAACTCCTAAATCACCCTCGCCAGCGTCGTCCGTCGCCTCCGTCGCGGACTCGCTGGATAACTGCTCCTATTGCGACACTCAGAGCGACCACCCAATTCCTCTACGTTCAGGACCTTTTGTCCCGCTCAACTGCAATCGCCCGCGCGCGCCGCACCCAGATTGCTGGCTATCTCCAGACTTTGAAGGCGAGGATCACGAGTGCGAACTAGTACAGTTCAATCTTACCAGCTCTACCAACGTCGTCGTTGGCCACGCATTTGCCTGTAATACGCATCGCCGCTCGGGAGGTGTTGTTCTACACTACCGCCCCCACGCGCAGTCTGTCGAGTCCAATTGACGGCAATCTCACATAGCCTTCCGCTGCGACCCGCGCGCTATTAGTTTATCTTTCTCTTACATTTCCTTTTGGCTTTGTTATACTGTGTTTGCTTTTTAACTGCATTATTTTACTGCGTTACTGCGTTGCGTTTCACCTTCACTGCGTTGAACTTACTGCGTTCACTTTCACTGCGCCCGCGTTTTACAGCGACTACTTCATCTTCACCAGCGACCGCGTTTTGTGTTCGAGATTCATATTGCACCTGCGTTTATCTTCTGCGTCCCTCCGCGCGCTGTTTTCCTACAAGTCGCGACATCTCCCGCGCGCTCTCTTGGAGCCGCGCTATAACTCTTTCGCTTTCACCGCGCCGACTTGCCTTTTACCCGCAATACGTGTGGTAGTTGCCCACCTAGCTCCCTGCGCATACACTTTATCATAAACCTTGTCGCTCTTTTAGCACAAGTAAAACTAGGACTCTAAGACCACCTCGCACACTTTAACACTTCCGCGCTTCCACACCTTTACACTTCTATCGCCACTTCGTGGGTGGTTGTGTTGTCTTTAAGGTAGTTCTTAGTTTGAAGCGTGACTCAGTGTCTCAACGCGGGCGCAGTGAAAGTGAACGCAGTAAACCCGACGCAGTGAAGGTGAAACGCAGACGCAGTAACACAGTAAAATAACACAGTTAGGAAGCAAACGCAGTATAACGAAGCCCAAAGGAGCCGTAAGAGAAAGACAAGCTATTGGTGCGCAAGTCGCAGCGTAAGGCTATGTGAGACTGCCGTCAATTTGACTCGACAGACTGCGCGCGGGGGCGGTAGTGTAGAACAACACTTTCCGAGCGGCAATGCGTGGCCAACGACAATGTTGGTAGAGCTGGTAAGATTGAACTGCACTAGTTCGCACTCGTGGTCCTCGCCTTCAAATTCTGGTGACAGCCAACAATCTGGGTGCAGCGCGCACAGGCAGTTGCAGTTAAGCAGGACGAAAGGTCCTGAACATAGGGGAATTGGGTGATTGCTCTGAGTGTTGCAGTGAGAGCAGTTATCAAGCAAGTACGCGACGGAGGCGACGGACTACGCTGGCAAAGGTGATTCAGGAGTAGATCTCTCAGGGGAGACCGTAGGCGCTGCTAAGGGTTCTGGCGGCGGCGTGGGCGCGGGGATGATGGGGTAACGGCGTAGAACCTTGCGCGGGCGCGGGTGGTAAGGGCAGCAACCGTCGGGTAGGTGGGGAACGGTGGGACAGTAACGGCAGACTCGAGGCGGGTTGTCGTTGGTAGACGCAGCGGACATAAACGTGGAAGAGATCGCAATGAGGCAACGCAGAAGAAGCTACAGCTAGGGACGCAAAGAGACTCCCTCGACGCGAACGCAAAGTGTAAAGTGTACTCTGGAAACTGGGGTGGGGATTGATTGATTTTCTACGCAGTACAGGCAACACCTTTTTATATACCCTAAGGACCCTCTCCTAAATCTTTTCTTCTATGTCCTAAACCCAAATGCAAGAGCAAGGAAACATGGTGGCAGAATACTTCCGTCTGCGGAGGCAAAATGTCCGGCGAGTCGACGCTCGGCAGGACACAGCATTGGTCGACGCGGAGTAGCGGCGCGCGCCCTTGCGCTGAAGAGGCGCCAACCGTTGCAAGCAGGTGATGAGGCGCCGTCCCGAAGTTGCACAGTGTGGCGTGATAGGAGTCTTCCTGGAACGGGGTTTGCAAGTCAGTTTCTTCTACCGCTGGTCCAACCCGCGTCCAAAACACTTGGTGGCTGGCCGGGCCATGCTCCGATGCAAAAGGGGCATGTCTGTAAGTCAGAGTTCGGTGCGATTCCTCGGCCTCGGATGTTTCCGGCGTGTTGCTGCTCCTTGTTAAGTCCTCGGATCCTTGGCAAACTCCTTGTGACCTTGGTGAACTCCTCGTGCCCGTGACGCTGGGCAAGTGGAGGGATTTGCCGCTCAGGATGAAGCGGGCCGCGCAAATGGCGGGCTGCTGCCGGGTCTCCGTGCCTAGCCGATTTCCAGGCGCATCAGTGTCAGATTTGAGTTTTAGGAACAATGGGCACCTCCAGCAAGAGTGGCAGTCGACACATGGCGTAAAATATTTAATGCCACCGTATCCGAGAGGGAGAGGTCTGCAGATATTGAGATGGATGCGGAAGAGTAGGTGGTTAGCCCTGAGATTTGAAGATTTAGGGAAAGGTAAACGTTTGATATTTGCTTGCGCGCAGGTTTCACATGTCTCATTGAGGCGTTCCATGTCTATCTGTAGGCCCGTTGTCACGCGCAACAGCCCTTTAACACCTCTATGGCCTAGTAGGCAGTGTAAAAATCCACTGAGACTGATTGTGTATGGAATGTGGCGGCAAGTGGCATAGTGATACGTTCCAGTAATGTGGGTCCGGTGTTATTGGATGGTGTTGTTGGCCGCACATCTAGGAGATATAGATTGTTGTGGTTCAGGGCGCCGGTTATCAACATGTTCCCATTCAGTTCCAAGGATAGTCGGCCTCCCTTAGTCATTGATCCTACGCCTCGGCGTTCAAGACAGCCTTGCGAAAGAAGATTCATCCTGGCTGCCGGGACATGCAGGCCGTCAGAGAGTTTGACGGTATGAATTGCATTGTCAACCGTGGCTTCAAGGTATACGTCTCCAACCCCAGTAGCAGAAGTCGTGAGCGACGATCCAAATCCTCGGACGGTGACAGGTTCGATTGGCCGGTAGTTCATGAAGTCGGAGCAATCAAAAAAGATGTGCCAATTGGCACCGGAATCGTGATATACGGTGAGTTCCTTGTTTTGGTTGACTGATAGAGCGGTGTTGTGGCATTCAATCCCATTGTCAGGGTTGGTTTGAACTACGGTGTTAAGGAAGTAGACTTCTTGGCTTAGGATAGTTGCCGAGTTGATTTCTACAGTGTTCGGCTCCTCAACTGCGGCATTCACCTTCGGCGTCTTATTTGCGTTGAATGTCTTACTGATGTTCTGCAACTTTGAACGTTGGTTCAGAGGAAGATGAATATCCCTATTCCACCTCCACCACTCCGGGTATTGTCTGCACTTTCCTCCTCCGTATGCAAAACAGTCCTTGGAGAGATGTCCTCGCGGCCTCTGACAATTCGGGTTGTCACACCATTCTCTCGCCTT
>JABYQR010000636.1:0-14495 GCA_022592445.1 Cytidiella melzeri | reverse complement strand
CACCAAAGGAAGTAGCCAACGGCGAAGTACGGGCTTTGGGAACTGGAGTACAATGAATATTATTCAAGATACAGTCCTCACACGGAGTTTCTGTGCGGTCAGTGATATGAGTAGTAATGATAAGTTTGGACGTTTCAAGTAGTTTATTTATCTGGAAATAACTGATGTGACCGAGTTGTTTATGAAGTTCAAGCATCGTTATACCAGACTTATGCACGCTTGCTAAAGAAGTCACGCGAGTAAAGTTGAGTGAATACAAATCGTGTATTTTTTGTATCACAGCTACACAAGACGCGTTCGAGTCATATATAGTACAAGTATTTGAGAAGAAAGTGAAGCGGTAATCAGAGTCCAATTTTGAAACACTGATAAGCGTGAAGGGTAGTTGTGAGTTGTAGTAGACATTCTTTAGCATAAGTTGATTATGCGTACCATTTTCCTGTTCGACCTCAAGTACCATGTCGCCGGCGAGTTTGAGACTTATTTGCTCTGAGTTGGCGACAGTAAGTAAAATAGTTGGTACAGAGTGAACGTTGAAAAGTAAGTCACAATATGGCGTACAGTGTATAGTAGCACCAGTATCGATGACATGAACACACTTGTCAGACGACGAAGTTGCGAACAGTGGAAGTAAAGTAGAAGAAATGGTACAAGTACTTGCATGCATAGTTACGTCCGAGTTGGACAGAGACTTCACCCACGCGCTCGGGTGAGGGTGCTTGAGGACCTCATCGTCCGAGTCAGCAGCGGCAGTGACGTTGGCCATGAGGCCAGTAGCAGTGGAAGAGCCGGCAGCGGCGGACTCTTTCTTCTTACCTTGAGCGCTGGCGGCAGTGGATTTGCGAGTGATGCCCTTCTTTTTCATTGCAGCTTTGGACTTTTCAGTCCAGGGCAGAGGGCAAGTTGGCGTCATGTGGCCAGGCTGACCACAGTTGAAGAAGTTGCCCTGACCAGAAGTGGAGGGCTTGCTCGACGAGTAGGGAGCTGCGGCTGCGTGAGCAGTAATAGTAGTTTTGGTCGAGCGTTCAACCGCGGCCTTGCCCTTGGCGTGCGAAGCCGAAGAAGCGTGAGCTTTGTCCTTAGGGACAAAAGTGGTAGGCCCCTTAGACTCGGAAGTCTTTGGGGAGTGTGTGAGTTGCCAGTTGGTAAACTCGCAACGAAGCACAGCGATAAGCGCGTTAGGCCTTTAGCGGAACTTCTCTCCAGCTGGAGTGGAAGAACGCACGCCGACCTTGTAGTTCTGGCGTGTGGCGGCGTAAGCAGGAGGGATAATCCCGAGGATGGCTGCGTAGAATATAAGGTTGGAAATGTCAACACCAGCAGCAATAAGCTTGCTGCGGATATTAGTGGCGTCGTCGAGCAGCTTGTCCATCTCATAGATAGGACGACAAAGGTGGAACAGCTGGTAAATTTTGTTCGCGTCAGACACAGTGGTCTTCGGATCGTAACGTTCACGCAGCTTGTCCATGAGTACGTGGGGCTTGTACTCATTGAGGTAGTTGGCCATGACCGAGTCAGAGATGTGACCGGTCAAGACGTTGAAGACAGCCTGCGTAACCTCTTGAGGAACGGTCAGGCCACCTCGGAGTGTGTGAAACTCCAGTATAGTGGACATGGCGGTCTTGATGCAGAACTTCCACATCGGCCAAGTGTCTGCCCCAGTAAGCTTGCCAACATCAGAGAAGGCTTTGTTGATGTCACTGAGCAACATAGTGAAGTTGTTGTCGTGGCCAGGTGGCACAGACAGAAGTTGCGACACTTCGCGTGTTGACCTAGTGCCTATGGAGCTAGGCGAAGGCGGCGGCGGCAAGCCACCAGGAGAGCTACCCGGAGGAGGGGGAGTCGTTGGACGGCGAGCAGGACACTTCTCGCGTCGTCATCTATGCCTCTCATCCTCATCCATACGGTTGTTGTCACTGTCATTGTCTCCTCCATGAGGGTGACAACCGCGATCATCATCACAAAGAGTGTTGAAGGGGGTGCGACGGCGATCAGCTGGGGGAGCAGAGACATGGCAAGCACCTGGGATTGCCTCACAATCCTCAGAGCTAGAAGAGTGGTTGTCGTTGTTACTGGGTTGGGGTTTGATGTTAGGGACATTAGAGTTGGATGGTCCAGCTGAGGGAGCATCGGTTTTTGTGACAGTGGTGGAAGACATCGAGGGAGGAGGTGTAGTAGGAGCAGGAGAGGGAGTAGGAGTGAAAGTGGGAGTTGTCCTGCGAGTGGTTGTTCTTTGGCAAGGTTGAGCTCTGGTACCCCTGAGGAAGTTGGTTTGGTGTTGCTCTCTAGTGGAACGACGAAGTTGAGCTTGATCAGCGAGATCAGAGCTCATCAACAGAGAGCAGTAGGTGTAGAAGTGAAGTAGAGTGAAGATAATGAGCTTAGGCGGGGCTCATAACCTTTTAACAAGGTATCAGTGGAGTTGAGAGTGTTGAGAGAGAAAACTAAGGTGGTGGTCACAGAGAGAGTTGGGGATCAAAAGTGATAGCAGTGCATTGATCAAAGTAAGTCTTATATACGGTAGCTACGGCGTTAAGCGCGCGCTAAGTACGAAGGCAGAATAGTGAAACAAGATCTTTGTCTTTGTTAATGTTACCGTAGAGATATGCAGACTTTATATCAAGTTGAGTGATCTCAAAGTGTAGTGAAGCCGCAAGAGTAAGTATGAAGCGTATAGAACTCATGCAAGCAGCTGGTGCAAACAAGTTGTTTGAGTAGTAGTCAATACCATCGCGTTGGGAGTATCCTTGCGCAACAAGTCTAGACTTCAGTTTAGTGACTTTGCTGTGTTCATATTTGGTTTTATAAACAAAGCGAGAGCCAGTAATGTTTGCATTAGCAGGTGGGATAAAGTACTCCCAAGTTCCAAGTTGTTCAAGTGTATCAACCTCAGTCTTCATAGACTTGAGCCAGTCATCCTTGAGAGGATGTTTGAGTACGTCTTGATAAGTAACTGGATCACCAATGTCTTCGGCGTAGTAAGCATTAAACTCAGTTAAGTAAAACGCAATATTAGTTTCAGTTTCTTTGTAGTCTAAACCTCTAGCTTTGCGAGAAGGCTTGGCAACTCTAGTAGAATGCCTAGGACCAGTAGGGTCCGGTTTGTCAATGTCCATAGGTTCAACATGAGGATTTTCCTCAAGTTCAAGTTTGTTTTCAATTGTGGGTTTCTCGATGTTTGGTTCTTTCTCCCCTTCAATTTGTATTGTAGAGTCAACAAATTGCAAGTTTTGTTCAATGCCTATGCATGTCCCGAAGTAAACGTAGTGGCCTTTAGAGTGCTCAGCAAAACCTATCCAAACAGCTTGTTTGCCCTTAGGCACAAGTTTATCGGTACGGTATTTGTCATAGACGATACACGGTTGACCAAAAGTTTGCAGTCCATCAAGGTTAGCATTAGTGCCATAACATTTGAAGTAAGGTGTTTGAAACTGCAGTGGAGAGCAAGGAGTACGGTTAAAGAGATATACTGCATGAAGTGCAGCATACCACCACAATCTATTTGGTAAAGAAGCAGTATGCAGGTTTACACAAACTAAGTTCATTATAGTTTGGTGTGTTTGTTCAGCAACACCATTTTGTGCAGGTGTATTGTGCACAGTAAGTCGGGGTATTGTACCTTGAGTTTTCAAGTAGTTGGTCATATTTGTACCAGTGAAAACACCATCGTTGTCAGATTGTAGAGTCTTGACGCGAATGTTATACTGCGTCAATAGTTCAGTAGAGAAGATAACCCATTGAGTAAAAGCGTCATCTTTAGTTTTTAATGGCGCGAGAGTGAGCCATCTAGTTGCGTCATCGACAATAGTCAACCAGTACATATAATGACCAGTAATCGATGCAGTGGGTAGTGGCCCAAAGATATCGATATGAAAGTGGTCACCAAAGGAAGTAGCCAACGGCGAAGTACGAGTTTTAGGAACAGGACTGCAATGAATATTGTTCATGATGCAGTCTTTGCATGGAGTTTCCGTACGGTCAGTTATATGAGTTGTTATAATGAGCTTGGACGTCTCAAGTAGTTCTTTAATCTGGAAGTAGCTTATATGACCAAGTTTTTTATGAAGTTCAAGCATTGTTATACCAGATTTATGCACACTTGCTAAAGATGTCACTCGAGTAGAAGACAACATGTATAAGTCATTTGTTTTCTCAATCACAGCTACACAAGACGAGTTCAAATCGTATATAGTACAAACATTTTGATAGAAAGAGAAACAATGATCAGTGTCCATTTTTGATACGCTGATTAAAGTGAATGGTAGCTGTGAGTTGTAGTAGACATTCTTTAGCAGTATTTGAGAGGGCATACCATTTTCCTGCTCCACTTCCAGTACCATGTCGCCGGCGAGTTTCAACGAGATTTGTTCTGAGTTGGCAACAGTCAGCAAGATAGTAGGTACAGAGTGTACGTTAAAGAGTATATCATGGTAGGGAGTGCAGTGAATAGTTGCACCCGTATCAATGACATGAACGGACTCATCAGATGATGAAGTCGCGAACAGTGGAAGTGAAGTGGAGTAGGGTTGAATGGTAGTAGTAGTAGTACTTACATGCATCTTGACATCCACATCAGAGAGAGACGCGAACCATGCGCTCTGACTAGTGCTGCCACTGCCTTTGGCGTAGTTGAAAACAGGCACGGAATGATGGTGCTTGAGGACCTCATTGTCCGAGTCAGCAGCGGCAGTGGAGTTGGCCATGAGGCCAGTAGCAGTCAAAGAGCCAGCAGCGGCAGACTCTTTCTTCGCGCGAGAAGTGACGCCAGCACTCTTGTGAGTGATACCCTTTGCCTTCATGGCAGCTTTGGACTTCTCAGTCCAGGGCTTAGGGCAAATTGGCGTGGTGTGGCCTAGTTCACCGCAGTTGTAGCAGTTCACTTTGGGAACATGGCCCCAAGTGTCCTTCTCCTTTGTGTAAGGAGCAGCAGCGGCGCGCGCAGTGGTAGTTTGCTCAACGTGCTTGCCCTTAGCGTGAGATGCTGAGGGAGCGTGCGTAGTGTGCTTGTCACAAGGGACAAGCAAAGTGGAACCTTTAGACTCGGAAGTCTTAAGGGGGTGGGTGAGACGCCAGTTGTTGAAGTCACAGCAGAGCTCAGCGATGAGAGCATTTGGTTTATAGTCAAATTTCTGTCCAACTGGAGTAGAGGCACAAACACCAGCTTCGTAGTTAGTGCGAGTGGTGTTGTAAGGAGGGGGTATGATGCCGACAATGGCAGAGAAGAAAATATACGAGGGAATGTCAATCCCCTTCGCAGCAAGTTTGCCGACGAGGTTGAGCGCGTTGTCAAGGAGTTTGTCCATCTCGTGAACAGGACAACAAAGATAGAACAGCTGGAAGATTTCATTTGCATCCAAGACAGTAGTCTTCGGATCAAAGCATTCGCGCAACTTCTCCATGAGAGTGTGCGGCTGCAACTCATTGAGGTAGTTTGCCATGACAGAGTCGCCAATGTGGCCAATCATGACGTTGAAGACGGCTCCAGTGACCTCTCTCGGTACTGTTGAGCCACCTCTGAGCGCATAGAAGTTGAGTATAGTATTGAGAGCAGTCTCAACGCGGAACTTCCACATCGGCCAGCTCTCAGGACCAGTAAGCTTCCCAACATTGGAGAAAGCTTTTCTGATGTTGCTCATGGACATAGAGAAGTCCCTGTCCTGAGCAGGAGGGAAAAAAATTAGCTCGGACACAGAGCGTGCCGAGCACAAGGAAGTATTCCCAGCATGAGATGGCTCAGGAGAGCCAGAAGGAAAGGGAGAGCCAGGAGGAGACGGAGTGCGGCAAGGTGCCTTCTTGCCTCGCTGCCTGCGGCGTCTCTTGTTGTCGTCCATGGGATTGTCACTGTCGTAACCCTGAGCAGTGGGATGACACGACGTTGATAGTTATTTTGAAGGGTATTGAAAGGGGTACAACGTCAATCAGCTGGGGGTGCAGAGACCCGGCGTGCAGGAGGGGTAGATGATTCCTCCTGTTGAGCAGCAGGAGGGGGGACAGAGGCCGTTGTTTCCTCGTCAACAGTAGTCTGGAATACTGGAGCAGAAAAGGAGGATGCAACAGGCTTGACTTTGGTTGTCCTGGTTGTCATGGATGATGAAGTAGGCGTAGTGAGGGGGGAAGAGATAGGAGTTTCAGGAGGAGGGGTAGGAGTGAACTCTGGAGTCTTCCTACTGCAAGTAGTCTTCTTAGGACGAGGTTGAGGTGCAGTACCTCTGAGGAAGTTGGTCTGGTGACGCTCTCTGGTGGAACAACAAAGTTGAGGTTGATCAGTGTGATCAGAGCTCATAAAGTGGGAGATAGGAGAGGAGATAGGAGAGAAGAAGTGGAGTTGAGTGAGGCAATGAGCTTAATCGGGGCTCATAACCTATTAGAAAGGTATGAGCAGTAGTGCACAACACTGAGCCTTAGGTGAAGGTGGTGGTCAGACGAAGAGATGGGGATCAAAAGTGGTAGTCATGCATTAATCAGAGTAAGTGTTATATACAGTAACTACTAGCGCTAAGCGCGTGATCAGTGCAAAGTCTCAATTGAGTCTCAGTATATTTGAACACTGCTTATATACATGTCTGTATCTACTTATGTAAGCGACTACTATACATGTCTACTTCAGCTATTCTACTGTATTACTAAGTGCATGACTCATGCATGACTCATGCTATGAATGTATGACTCATTGTATGACTAGGCTCAGCACTTGTATCAGAGGCGTACATAATGAGTAAATGACTCATGCTAGTAATTGTCCTCAGATGTATGCTTCAGACATCCTCTGGAGTTGCACTACGTGCTTTTCATGTCATTTCCTATGCTACTAGAACACAGGTGTACATATATGTGCAGTATCCCTATAGTACTATACTACTTAGTCTGCACAACCCATATCTGTATGTATCAGCTAATGTGATGGTTACTACTGGAGTTTCCATATACGGCTGCATATTCCTGTCACAGATTTTCAATGTTTCTACAAGACTTGCCTTACCAGGCAATGGTATTACTGGGAATATTTAAGCGCTTGTCAAGCGCTTATCCAGCACTTATCCAGCGCTTATCCGGTGTCTATTTAGGTGCTTATCAGGCGCTTATTCCGGCGCTTATCCTCAGTGCCTATCGATTGATGCGCTGATGCGCCGTCTGTCTCTGATGTGCTGATGCGCTCCTTTCCTTATCTGTGTATCACATGATAGAACTCTCTGAAACCTTGTGGAACATGCTGGAACTATGATGTCATAGTATAGAACATTCCATTAGACGATGTCATAGTTCTTAGAACCTTCTGGAAAAGTCTAGCCTTGTCTTAGAACAAGCTAGAACAAGTCTAGCCTTGGTACTGGGTCATGGGGTCAGGTCATGGGGACAATTGCTATTGGTTGATTATTGAAGTGGCACCACTAGGGCATAGGGCATGCTTAGTAAGGTAGATTACTTCGCTTACTCATGTAGGTATTAGGGGTCTTAGGGTATTACCTGGGGTCCTCCCCTTCATGTATATATGGAGGCACTCCTGAGGGTATATCCCCTCAGTCTTATCCACTCTGTTGATCAAGGACTACTTCGTACTCCCCAGTACACACTCTCACCCACACTCTACTCTCTATCTCACTATCTCCCCCTCAAGTTTATCAACTATCTGGTGAGTGTAACCCTTACTGTTACAATTCCCATATCAAGACTGTGGGAACTCTGCTACCTTAAGCGTCCTTGTAATAAGGAGTGGGAAACTACTTATTATATTATATAGTTTTAACACTCCCACTTAACTGTTACATTAGTGAGTGTTTAGATCAATTAGACCTAGTCTCTCACTGAAGTATGATTGCTTCTGAAATGCCAATGACTTTGTCATGATATCAGCAATCTGCTCTTCAGTTGGAACTGCATATAGTTCGGCATTCTTATTTCCGACAAACTCTCTAACATAATGATATTGAATGTTAATATGCTTTGAGTGTGACTCTATCTTTGGATTCTTGGTGAAGTAAATAGCACCATGATTATCACAGCATAGAATGGTAGGCTCTTTCTTTTTTAAATCCAATTCTTTGAGCACAGTGCGCAACCAAGTACATTGCTTGGAAGTTTCGCACAAGGCCATGTACTCTGATTCCATTGATGATAGAGCAACGGTTTTCTGCTTTTTAGAAGTCCAGGAAATTGATTCTTCAGCCAAAAGAAATACATATCCTGTTGTCAAATGTCTATCGTCTTTATTCTCAGCCTAGTCTGCATCTGAATAACCAATAATACCAGCATTACTTGATCCATTATACTTGATTGCATAGGACTGCGTTACAAGCAAATATCTCAGTATATATTCAGCTGATTTATGATGGTGGTCAGTTGGATTTGACATGTACTGTGTAAGACGTATGACTGCATATGAAATGTCTGGTCTAGTACCAATCATAACATATATAAGCGTGCCAATCAACGCTTGATACTGTCTCAGTAAACCAGAATCTGCTTGGTAGTCAGAATCTGCCTTCTGTAGTACAGCACCTGAAGGTAATGGTGTCCGAGCAGAATTAGCATTTGCCATATTAAATTGTTTCAAAGCCTCTTGAATGTACAATTCTTGGTCAAGTAGAATTGTTTTAGCTTTACAATCTCTCTGCACACGCATGCCTAGAATAAGCTTAGCTTCTCCTCAGTCACGCATCTCATAGCGATCCATAAGATTTTTCTTAAGTGCAGACATAGCAAGTTTACTAGTTCCTATCGGAAATATATTGTCAACATATAGAATGAGAATTAAATTCCCCCCTTGTTGCCAATACACGTAAACACCAGCATCTTAATGAATCCGGTCAAAGTCTAATTCTATCAGAGTGTTATGAATTTTGATATTCCATGTCCATGAAGCTTGTTTAAGTCCACAAATGGCTTTCTTAAGCAAACAAACATGGTTCTCCGTTCCCTTCTCCACAAAACCTTCTGGTTGTTCCATATAGATTTCTTCGTCCTGTTCGCCGTAAAGGAAAGCTGTTTTCACATCCAATGCCACAATTTCCCAAACTTCAAGTGCAGCTATAGCTAGTAGCATGCATATGTCATGGATGGCCTGACTAGCCCTTAATTTTCGCAATTTACCTCTTGTTTTTATCTATAAAACTCCGGGCTGCAGCTCAGTTGCAACCTTCTCTGCACAAACTCCTTTGCACATCTATCAAGCGCCCGTATCACGTGGCTTAGACGCTCCACACGGTCACATTACTTGCTACAACGTCACACTGGCATGTGACTTAGCTTAAGTAAGACCACATGGCTACAACCACATGGCTCAGCCCATAGCTAGGGTTTGATGTCATAAATGACATCCACATGGACTCCTTTTGTTCTTTCCTTATTGTTCTCTTTATGGAAGGATGTTCTCACAGGTGTGGGAATGGAATACAATAGTTGGTCTCCTTTTAATTAGATTCTCTCACGAGTAGAGTTCTTGGCAAGGTCTAGACAATAGCTATTGTTCTCCTCTAGGTAGTTCTTTTGTTCTTCGTTCACACAGCTTCTTGCAAAGCCTGCCCTCAACATGGTCTGTGCGCAGGTCCCTGAAGTCTATATATACTGCTGCATGTACGCTCCTAGCCCCCATCTCGACCTCCTGGTCTTTACTGGGCTAGGTAAGCAAAACCCCCTCTTGTACTACATAGCAGGTAGTATCAATCTAACTTGGTCTTTACTGGGCTAGCAACTTGAATAAAGTCTGATAGCTGGTGAAAGCATTGTGCTCTACGCCTGCCACCACCTCCTTGTCATTTTCCACTTCGTGTCCCTTTTAGTTGCGTCGAGCTTCGTCTCCGTGACATTAGGTCAAGATTGTTGTGTAAACCCTGGGTCCCCACTCCCACCGTTTTTAAAAGTTTATTCCTGTTTGACGAGTATGTCTCCGGTCTCTTCATACCGTTGAGCTACGCTTATGTTGTCCGTTTTCACCCCCTACGCATTGTTTAGTGCCTAAAGACACGCGTCCCCGTTTCTCTAAGACCCTCCCTACCACTGAGCCTCAGCTCAAGAGGTGTCTTCCACCATCCTTCCTTGACGCTCTCGCTGACAAGCGGAAGAGCGGTCAACCTCATCGCTGGTCTGACAAAGACCTGGTCACTGTTGCAAAGTACGTGTCCAAGAAGCCGCCTGTCAAAGGCATCACCCTCACCGTCCCCTCATACAAGGAAAATTGCCAACTCCGCGCCTTGGCACGAGCATACGGAGAACGAGCTGCTGAGGAGCGTAACCGCACCTTAGCTGAGCAACAGACCCACAGGCTCACCTTTGCAGAGCGACTAGCAAAGCTCCCTGCACCAACTCCCGCCCCCGCTGCACCAAAACCGGTGTTGATCGACTTCAAGAAGTTGTCACCGGTTGATCTTGTAGGCATCTTCAGGCCAAAACTTACCGCTGTCCGCACCCGCTTGCAAGCTCTCACAGAGCTTGAAGAACTCCTGAACCGCGCCAACCCCGATCACCATTGCGCCCTGCTCCACCTCGTCAACAAGGTTAATCGTTTCCTCAACCGAGTTGACGATCTTGCACCCGTCACAGCAGACCGCGAGTGGCAACTCCTGGACTGGGGTTGCAAAGCTATTGGGAAAGTTTCTTTCAAGCAGCTTTGTAAAAACTACGATAGAGTTCTAGTGCAACTTAACGTAGTCAATAGTGATAGCTACTTTGAGTGGATCTAGACAGTCCACAGTTTTTTGCCCACCACGTCTTCAGGACATTTAATTTGCGATAATTGTGTCCATCTCTTCGATCCTTTAACAGTTACAGACAACCACTTCTGAGCCAACAAAGGATCATTCTACGAGTGTGAAAACCAACCGTGCCCTAATCAATTAAATCAGTTAGACCCCACTGAAGCCATCAAACACGAGTATTACACCGAGACCTACCAACCGCCTTCCGAAGAAAATTGTTGTCTTATCACCAAGGAAGACATGGACCAACAGAATGCTGCTCCAGAGGCTGCCCCAGCTGCCAACCTGAGTGCTCAGGATATACTAAACATGTTCGGCATCCTGACGCAAAGAATGGTGGATCTCACCAATCAGGTGGCTGCCTTGACAGCTGCTCAGGCACCAGCCATCGCCGCAGCAACGCACACGACTCGAGAACGGAGTATTGTTGAGAAGCCGGTCTCTTTTAAGGGAAAACCATTGTCGGAAGCTTGGCTCTTCCGCCATGCGTTCATAGTATGGGCGCAAAATCAAGGAAAAGTGTTCTTCCAGCAAGACACACAAGGCCAGGTCCGGGCGGACAATAATGGCGCGAGGATCTTTGATCCTCACAAACTCATCACCAGCGCCCTGTTGTTCATGCAGGACGACGCTGCCGACTGGGCTTGCCCTCATATTGAGGAGCTGGCCAGTAGTAAACCAGCTTTTGGCAACAGCTGGGATACGTTTATCGAGGCTTTCAAAGCCAAATTTGAGCCAATAGATGCTGTCATGGAGGCTAAGACAAAAATAGCCAACATGAAGCAAGGCAATAAGACCTTTGCCGCCCATATCTCCGAGTTTGAGACCTGGGCCCCTCGCACTGGCTGGAGCCAGCAGGACCTCTTCGATTGTCTCAAGTCGAGCTTGAGCACCGAGTACTTGCAACGCGTCTCGTACTTCCAAACTTGTGCCGCCACCTACGATGCACTCAAAGATCAGTGTAAGGCGGTCGATGCCCAGCTGGCCGACCTCCGTAACAGCACAGGCAAGGTCATGGTGGACAGCTCGTCAGGACACAGCAAGTCCCACCAACAAGCATTACGTGATCCCAACGCCATGGAGATCAACGCGTCCCGCTTCTCCGCCTCGTTCGACTCGCTCTTTGCGGGTCTGGGCAAGCAGGAGATCTTCCAGAAATGGAAGAAGGAGATGAGCAAGTGCTGCTTGGTTTGTGAATCCAAGAACCACAAGAAGAGGGACTTGAAGCACCCTGACAACCCGGTTTGCAACCACTGCGGTGGTACCGGTCACTGGGGGGCAGTTTGCCTGAAACGGCTCCAAGGTGTCCCTAAGGGACAAAAGGTTGCTGCTACCTCATTGACATCGTCGACTACTACTGCAGCCAAGCAAGACGCGCCCAACGACAAGGATGCTAAGATTGCTGCGCTCAAGGACATGCTGGACATCCAGAAGAAGCAAATGGATGAAATGGCTGCCAAAATCAACGCAGTTTTTTGAAGTGGACTCGTGACACAGCCGCAGCTGCGAGTCCCCCCAATACCCTGTCCTTGTCTCCTTCGTCGTCTTCTGCCTCGTCTCCCTCGTGTACAATGTCTACTCCATGCCCGTCGTCTACTATCTCCTCGTGTACTATATCGTCGATAGATCGGTTATCATCTCATTTCTGTGTACATGTACTAGTTAAAGGTCTGAATAGAAGCATTTGCGTTCCTGCTATGATTGATTCAGGAGCTACGGCATTATTCATCAGTCACCAGTTTGTCAAAAAGCATAAGATTATCCAACACCCTCTTGAAAGGATCATCTCATTACACAACATTGACGGAACTAAGAATAAAGCTGGCGGATTAATGCACTTCGTTCGCCTTACACTGACAGTAGGAGATCACACGGAAAAGGCAGAGTTCCTCGTCACAGACTTAGGTCCAGAAGACGTCATTCTTGGGCTACCATGGCTCAAGCGCGTAAACCCTACCGTCAACTGGGAAAAAGGAGAAATGACAATTCCGAGCGGCTCGGAAGAATCTCCTAACAAACCTTTCCAGAAGGTTGACGGTAACCGCAAAGAACGTAGACAGTGGGTCAAAGCCGGGATTATCCAAGACACCACTGACAAAGTCTGGTGTATGGCTGGCTTCACCTACTCTACTAAGCTTGCTGCCAAAGCAAACGAAGCTAAAGCTCAGCGCTCCTTCAAAGACATCGTTCCATCAGAGTACCACAGACACACTAAAGTCTTCTCTGAGGAAGAGTCTAATCGGCTACCCCAGCATCAACCCTGGGACCATTCATTGATCTCAAACCAGACGCTCCTGAGACCATCAAATCGAAAGTTTACCCTATGCCCCTGAATGAGCAAGCCAAGCTTGACAAGTTCATTCAGGAGAACCTATCCAAAGGTTACATCACGCCTTCTAAGTCTCCGATGGCTTCTCCAGTCTTTTTCATCAAAAAGAAGGACAACAAACTCCGACTTATTCAGGACTACGCAAACTCAACGACATCACGGTAAAGAATCGCTACCCCTACCGCTTGCTACCGACATTATCAACAAGCTCAAGGGTGCGAAGATATTCACCAATTCGATGTTCGTTGGGGATATCACAACGTCCGAATCAAAGAAGGAGACGAGTACAAAGCGGTTTCGTTACCAACCGAGGACTCTTCGAACCTAAGTCATGTTCTTCGTCTCACAACTCACCGCTACCTTCCAAGCTCTGATGGACAACATCTTCGCCGACCTGTTGCCGAGGGCAAGGTGGCTGTCTATCTAGATGACATCTTAATCTGGAGTAACAACCTGACAGAGCACCGCAAGGTTGTCCATGAAGTCCTCGAGCGACTTCAACAGCACGATCTGTATCTTCGGCCGGAAAAGTGCGATTTGAGAAATCTGAGATCGAATACCTGGGTTGATCATTCGCGCCGCGAAGTAGCTATGGACCCTGTCAAAGTCCAAGCAGTTTCTACGTGGCCTACACCCAAGAACCTCAAAGAAGTTAGAGGATTCATCGGGTTTGCCAACTTCTACCGCCGCTTCATTCAAGACTTCTCAAAGCACGCACGCCTCTACACAACCTGACTAAGAAGGATGTACCGTTCGTCTGGGTCCAGCACAGCAGACTGCCTTCAGTTGCTAAAGAAGGCCTTTACCACTAAGCCTATCTTGGCAGTCTGGGACCCTGAACTCCCTACACGTCTAGAAGTCGATGCCTCGGGCTATGCGACCGGTGGAATCATCTCCCAGAAATCAAGGAAGATGGATTCTACCACCCTATCGCCTACCGGTCCGCATCTATGACTGAAGCAGCGTAACTACGAAATCTTTGATCGGGAGATGTTAGCCATCACCAAGCTCTCAAAGATTGGCGCCACTACCTTGAGGGCTCAAGGAACCGTTTGAGATCTGGACAGATCACGCAAACTGCAGTACTGGAAGACTGCGCAACACCTCACTCGACGTCAAGCACGTTGGTCATTACTCTTGGCTGACTTGACTTCGTGTTGGTACACAAGCCCGGTAGTACCATGATCACCTGATCCTCTCTCTTGTCTTCACTCACACGCTGTCACGGATGAAGAAGACAACAAGGATCAGGTGGTACTGAAACCGGAACATTTCCGCATCCTCGCTACCAGTACCCTTGCCACTGCTTCTCCGCTCGAATCAAAGATCCGAGAATGCACGGAACAAGAAGCAGAAGTCGCACAAGCTCTCGCTACCCTTCGAAAGAAGGGTCCTCGCAAACTTGTCGGCGGTTTACTCGAATGGGAAGAGAGTGACGGACTCATCTATTACAAGGGAAAACTCTATATCCCTAA
>JABYQR010000635.1:0-14555 GCA_022592445.1 Cytidiella melzeri | reverse complement strand
GTCCAGCGGATGGACACTGACCTGGATATGGTCAAAACAACAATCACAAATGTGGTCAACCAGATTAATCAGCTTCCCTTGTCTCAAGGACAAGGAGGATCCTCGCGCCAGCCTAAGATTGGCGAACCCCCGGAGTTTAACGGAACCAATGGCAAGGTCAAGTTCAACAAGTGGTTGAACAAGATCTCTCTGTGGCTTGTCCACGAGAACGTTGCTACTGACAGGCAACGTATTGCCGTCGCGATGAACCGGCTCTCAGGCGCGGTGGCTCAATACATGGAGCCGTGGATCAAGAAGCTCACGAAGGGTCAGACAATTGGAACGTGGGAGGAGTTCGAGAACAAGCTCAAGGTACAGTATGGACAACGGGACGACAAGGAGGGCGCTTGAAAGGAGCTTAACACCTTGTTCAATAATACAGATCTGGCACACAAGAACTTTGTCAAGTACACGGAACGTTTCCGTACACTTGGCAGGCTTTCTGGATACGAGGACGACTTGTTGATTCACAAGCTCAAGCACGTCATCGAGAAGGACATGAGGCTCGTCATGATTGGAAAAGATGAAAATCAAATTCCGACAACTTGGCCTCAGTTCCTCGACCTCTTGCTCAACATCCACAAGAAGGTCTATCCGGAGAAAGCGCAGGGCCAGATCTTTGCGAAGGAAAAGGATACGTCCACTCCTATGAAGGTGGATGCTGCGGACAAGAAGAAGAAGAAGAACGACAAGCGGAACAAGGGCAAAGGCAAGGAGGTGAACTCAACTGAAAAGTCGGAGAAGTTCTGCCACATCCATAAGTCGAAAGGACATAATACGGATGAGTGCAACCTCAACGGCCTAAAGAAGAAGCCCGATGATAAGAAGAAGGAAGTGAAGAAGGATGGGAAGTCTGATTCGGGCAGCAGATGCCGAGGACTCTGGGTCGGACAGCGAGGCCGAAGCCCCTAAGGCTTTGTCGTCAAAAACAAAAAACGTAAATACTGCGCGCCTAGAGTTGGCGGCTCATATCGAGGAGGTTCCAACCAAAGATGATGAACCTTTGACTCCTCACCCGTCCCCTGACAAGGGTAAAGGGAAAAAGCCGACCAAGGGCAAGGATTTTTTCCGAAGCATCATGTGACTCCCTGCAAACATGCATGCTTAGGCCCTGATACCCTCGATCTTTGTACCGTAGATACTGTCAAAAATGTAGCGCGTTCAAAGAATTCATTTTTTCTACCAGTTACAATTTGGGTATATGGAAAGAAAGTGCAGGTCGAAGCTCTGGTAGATTCAGGAGCCACAACCACGTTCATCAGTAAGTCAGTGGTTGAAAGTAACAATCTGGTCACAAATCAACTGGCATCACCGTTTAACGTCATCAACGTCGACGGTACTCCCAATAAAGATGGTCAAATCACTCACTCAATACGTGCATACCTAGAAATAGGTTCGCACAGAGCAAGACAACACATGCTTGTTACTGATCTCGGTAGTAAACAAATGATTATTGGGATGACCTTCTTACGCCGCCACAATCCGGAGATAGATTGGGCAAATGGCGAGTGGAGATTTACCAGGTGTCCTGAACTCTGTCATGGATGGCCTGACTAGCCCTTAATTTTCGCAATTTACCTCTTGTTTTTATCTGTAAAACTCCGAGCTACAACCTAGTTTCAATTATCTCTGCACAAACTCCTTTGCACTTCTATTAAGCGCCCGTATCACGTGGCTTAGACGCTCCACACGGTCACATTACTTGCTACTACGTCACACTGGCATGTGACTTAGCTTAAGTAAGACCACATGGCTACAGACACATGGCTCAGCCCATAGCTAGGGTTTGACGTCATAGATACCATCCACATGGGCTCCTTATTGTTCTTTCCCTATTGTTCTCTTTATGGAAGGATGTTCTCACAGGTGTGGGAATGGAATACAATAGTTGGTCTCCTTTTAGATAGATTCTCTCACGGATAGAGTTCTTGGCAAGGTCTAGACAATAGCTATTGTTCTCCTTTAGGTAGTTCTTTTGTTCTTCGTTCACACGGCTTCTTGCAAAGCCTGCCCTCAACATGGTCTGTGCGCAGGTCCCTGAAGTCTATATATACTGCTGCATGTACGCTCCTAGCCCCCATCTCGACCTCTTGGTCTTTACTGGGCTAGGTAAGCAACCCCCTCTTGTACTACATAGCTGGTAGTCACAATACTAACTTGGTCTTTACTGGGCTAGACATCTGTATAAGGTTTATAGCTGGTGAGAGTATTGAGCTTCACGCCTACCACCACCACTTCGTCGTCATCCACTTCGTGTCCCTGTTGTCACGTCGAGCCTTGTCTCCGTGTCATTAGGTCGAGATCGTTGTGAAACCCTGGGTTCCCCCATTCCCACCGTTTAAAAAAGTTTATTCCTGTTTGACGAGTACGTCTCCGGTCTTTCCATACCGTTGAGCTACTACTTACGTCGTCCGTTTCTACCCCCTGCGTTGTTCAGTGCCTAAGGACACGCGCACCCGTTTTTCCAAGGACCTCTCTACGAACGAGCCTCAGCTCAAGAGGTGCCTCCCCCATCTTTCCTCGACGCTCTCGCTGCCAAGCGTACGAGCGGTCAACCTCATCGCTGGTCTGACAAAGACCTCGTCAACGTCGCCAAGTACGTATCCAAGAAGCCGCCTGTCAAAGGCATCACCCTCACTGTCCCCTCTTACGAGGAAAATCGACAACTTCGCGCTTCTGCCCGAGCATACGGAGAACGTGTAGCCGAGGAACGTGCTCGCACTCTTGCTGAGCAACAAACTCACAAGCCGACTCTCGCTGAGCGACTTGCCAAACTCCCTCCGCCCACTCCCGCTCCCGCTGCACCCAAACCGGTACTGATAGACTTCAAGAAGTTATCACCGGTTGACCTCGTAGGCATTTTCAAGCCAAAGCTTACCGCCGTCCGCACTCGCTTGCAAGCTCTCACAGAGCTTGAAGAACTCCTGAACCGCGCCAACCCCGACCACCGTCGCGCCCTGCTTCACCTGTCAACAAGGTCGATCGTTTCCTCAACCTAGTCGACAATCTCGCTCCCGTCACAGCAGACCGCGAGTGGCAGCTCTTGGACTGGGGTTGTAAAGCAATCGGGAAAGTTTCTTTTAAGCAGCTCCGTAAAAACTACGACAAAGTTCTTGCGCAGCTTAACGTAGTTAATAACGATAGCTACTTCGAGTGGATCTAGACAGTCCACAATTTTGTAACAAATTGCATACACTTCTTCGACATGGATCCCAACCAGCCCGCTGCCCCGCTGCCCCAGCTGCCCCAGTCACCAACCTGAGCCAGCAAGACGTCTTAAATATGTTAGGCGTCTTGACACAAAAAATGGTAGACCTTACCAATCAGGTGGCTGCACTTGCAGCTGCACAGGCACCGGCGGTTGCCGCTGCTACCCACGTTTCTCGGGAAAGAAGCATCGTCGAGAAACCAGTCTCCTTCAAGGGAAAACCTCGTCGGAAGCCGGCTCTTCCGCCACGCGTTCATAGTATGGGCGCAAATCAAGGAAAAGCGTTCTTTCAGCAAGACGCGCAAGGCCAGGTCCGAGTGGACAACAATGGCGCGAGGATCTTCGATCCTCACAAACTCATCACCAGCGCCTTGTCGTTTATGCAGGACGACGCTGCAGACTGGGCTCGCCCTCAATTGAGGAGTTAGCCAATAGCAAACCAGCATTTGGAAATGACTGGGACACGTTATCGAGGCCTTCAAGGCAAAGTTTGAGCCTATTGACGCGGTCATGGAGGCCAAGACTAAGGTTACCGGCATGAAGCAGGGTAACAAGACATTCGCCGCCCACATCTCGGAGTTCGAGACCTGGGCCCCTCGCACTGGCTGGAGCCAGCAGGACCTTTTCGACCGTCTCAAGTCGAGCTTGAGTACGGAGTATCTTCAGCGCGTCTCTTATTTCCAGACCCGCGCTACAACCTACGATGCACTGAAGAGCAGTGTAAAGCAGTTGACGCTCAGCTCGCCGATCTGCAAATAGCACGGGCAAAGTCATGGTTGACAGCTCGTCGGGACACGGCAAGTCCCACCAGCAGGCCTTCCGCGATCCCAACGCTATGGAGATCGACGCCTCCCGTTTCTCTGCCTCCTTCGATGCGCTCTTCGCAGGGCTAGGCAAACAAGAGATCTTCCAGAAATGGAAGAAGGAGATGAGCAAGCGCTGCTCGGTTTGTGGTTCTGAGAGCCACAAGAAGAGGGATTCAAAGCACCCAGATGACCCGGTCTGCAACCACTGCGGTGGTACCGGTCATTGGGGGGCGGTTTGCCTGAAGCGACTTCAAGGCGTCCCTAAGGGACAAAAAGTCGCTGCGACCTCGTCGACCTCGTCGACCACTACTGCGCCAAAGCAAGACGCATCCAATGACAAGGATGCTAAGATTGCTGCTCTCAAGGACATGCTGGACATCCAGAAAAGCAAATGGATGAGATGGCAGCCAAAATCAACGCGGTTTTTTGAAACGGACTCGTGACAAAGCCGCAGCTGCGAGTCCCCCGATACCCCGTCCTCGTCTTCTACCTCGTCATCTTCGTGTACCATAGCAACTCCGTGCCCGTCGTCTGTTATCTCTTCATGTACTATCTCGTCGCTAGATCGGTTATCTTCTCATTTCCGTGTACATGTACTAGTCAAAGGTCTCAATAGAAGCATCCGTGTTCCTGCTATGATGACTCAGGAGCCACGGCTTTGTTCATCAGTCACCAGTTCGTCAAAAGCATAAGATTATCCAACACCCTCTGAAAGGATCATCTCATTACACAACATTGACGGAACTAAGAACAAAGCGAGCGGATTAACACACTTCGTGCGCCTCACACTTACAGTTGGAGACCACACAGAAAAGGCAGAGTTTCTCGTCACGGACTTAGGTCCAGAAGACGTTATTCTTGGGCTACCATGGCTCAAACGCGTAAACCCTACTGTTAACTGGGAAAAAGGAGAAATGACAATTCCGAGCGGCTTGGAAGAATCTCCTGATGAACCTTTCCAGAAGGTTGACGGTAATCGCAAAGAACGTAGGCAGTGGGTCAAAGCCGGTATTATCCAAGACACCACTGACGAAGTCTGGTGTATGGCCGGCTTCACCTATTCTACTAAGCTTGCTGCCGAAGCAAACGAAGCTAAAGCTCAGCGCTCTTTCGAAGACATTGTTCCATCAGAATATCACAGACACGCTAAAGTCTTCTCTGAGGAAGAGTCTAATCGGCTACCCCAGCATCAGCCCTGGGACCATTCGATTGATCTCAAACCAGACGCTCCTGAGACCATCAAATCGAAAGTTTATCCTATGCCCCTGAACGAACAAGCCGAGCTTGACAAGTTCATTCAGGAGAACCTATCAAAGGTTACATTACACCTTCTAAGTCTCCGATGGCTTCTCCGGTCTTCTTCATCAAAAAGAAGGATAACAAACTCCGACTTATTCAGGACTATCGAAAACTCAACAACATCACTGTGAAAAACCGCTACCCTCTACCGCTTGCCACCGACATCATCAACAAGCTCAAGGGTGCAAAGATCTTCACCAAGTTCGATGTTCGTTGGGGATATCACAATGTCCGCATCAAAGAAGGAGATGAATACAAAGCGGCTTTCGTTACCATCCGAGGACTCTTCGAACCTAAAGTCATGTTCTTCGGTCTCACGAACTCACCCGCTACCTTCCAAGCTCTGATGGACAACATCCTCGCCGACCTCGTCGCCGAAGGCAAGGTGGCTGTCTATCTAGATGACATCTTGATCTGGAGCAACAACCTGACAGAGCATCGCAAGGTTGTACATGAAGTCCTCGAGCGACTTCAACAGCACGATCTCTACCTCCGGCCGGAAAAGTGCGAGTTTGAGAAATCTGAGATCGAGTACCTCGGGTTGATCATTCGCGCCGGCGAAGTAGCTATGGACCCTGTCAAAGTCCAAGCAGTTTCTACGTGGCCCACACCCAAGAACCTCAAAGAAGTCAGAGGATTCATCGGGTTTGCCAACTTCTATCGCCGCTTCATTCAAGACTTCTCAAAGCACGCACGGCCTCTACACGACCTTACTAAGAAGGACGTACCGTTCGTCTGGGGTCCAGCACAAGAGACTGCCTTCACGCTGCTAAAGAAGGCCTTTACCACTAAGCCTATCTTGGCAGTCTGGGACCCTGAACTCCCTACACGTCTAGAAGTCGATGCCTCGGGCTATGCGACCGGTGGAATCATCTCCCAGAAATCGAAGGAAGATGGATTCTATCACCCTATCGCCTACCGGTCCGCCTCTATCACTGAAGCAGAGCGTAACTACGAAATCTTTGATCGGGAGATGTTAGCCATCACCGAGGCTCTCAAAGATTGGCGCCACTACCTTGAGGGGCTCAAGGAACCGTTTGAGATCTGGACAGATCACGCAAACCTGCAGTACTGGAAGACTGCGCAACACCTCACTCGACGTCAAGCACGTTGGTCATTACTCTTGGCTGACTTCGACTTCGTGTTGGTACACAAGCCCGGTAGTACCATGATACACGCTGATCCTCTCTCTCGTCTTCACTCTCACGCTGTCACGGACGAAGAGGACAACAAGGATCAGGTGGTACTGAAACCGGAACATTCCGGATCCTCGCTACTAGTGCGCTCGCCACTGCTTCTCCACTCGAATCAAAGATCCGAGAATGCACGGAGCAAGAAGCAGAAGTTGCACAAGCTCTCGCTACCCTTCGCAAGAAGGGTCCTCGCAAACTTGTCAGCGGCTTACTCGAATGGGAAGAGAGTGACGGACTCATCTACTACAAGGGAAAACTCTACATCCCTAACAACAAAGAGCTCCGTCACGAAATAGTCAAATCTTGCCATGACACACCCGCGGCTGGTCATCCGGGCAAACACGGCACCATAGAGCTAGTCTCACGACACTATTGGTGGCCGAAGATGAATGCCTTCGTAGAGACTTACGTACTAGGCTGTGATCGCTGTCAGCGTTACAAGTCAGCTCCACATCCTAAAGCAGTACTACAGCCTCAGGAAACTCCGGCCGGACCTTGGGAACACATCGGTGTAGATCTCATCACTCAGCTGCCATCCTCTAAGGGATTCGATTCGATCGCGGTCTACGTCGACCATTACTCCGATCAAACGCACATCATCCCTACTACTACTAAGGTTAACGCTGAGGGGATTGCCGATCTACATTACAAAGAAGTATTCCAACTTCACGGCATTCCCAAGAAGGTGTTCTCTGACCGAGGACCCCAGTTTGCAGCGCGCTTCATGCGTGCGCTCTATCACCGCCTGGGCATAGAGACTGGTTTTACGACCGCCTATCATCCGCAAGGAAATGGCAAAGTCGAACGCAAAAACCAGGATATCGAACAGTATCTGCGTCTATTCTGTCAGCAACGACAAGACGCCTGGGTCGATCATCTACCGGCGGCTGAGTTTGCACTCAACTCGCGAGTACACACGGGTAACTCCCAAACACCGTTTGAAGTCATCTACGGATATCGCCCCGACTTCACTATACCAGTTGGCAAGCGAAGCAATATCCCTTCACTCGATGAGCGCCTTGATAATATGGCTCGAGTACGCAAGGAGACCGAAGCAGCTCTTCGTCTAAGCAAGGAAAAGATGAAGCAACTCTACGAGTCTGAGAAACGCTCTTCATGTGTCTTCCAAGTAGGGGACATGGTCTGGCTGAACGCTAAGAACGTCCAGATCCATCAGGCTACCCCTAAACTCGGTCCTCGACAACTCGGCCCATATAAGGTCATCGAACGTATTGGCGAACTCGACTACAAGCTCGATCTACCCAGCTATCTCCGAATCCACCCCGTCTTCCACATCAACCGTCTAAGTCCCTGGCACGACAACGGCAAAGATGTACCTCCACCTCCTGATCCTATTGTCATAGAAGGAGAAGAACAGTACGTCGTCGAAAAAGTGCTAGACAGCAGGCTACACGGACGCTGGAAGAAATTGCAATTCCTTGTCAAATGGGAAGGGTATTCAGACGGACACAATAGCTGGGAACCAGTAGAAAACCTCGAGAATAGTCAAGAAGCAATTGACGACTTCTACAAAGCAAACCCCGGAGCGCCCCGGGTCATCAAAGCTTCACTCTTTGCGGATCTCCGTTCGCACTTTCGGGAATTCAATACCCAGACCGACCCCGCTTTCCTTCGCACGATCTATCCATCTACATACGATCTTAGCTGGGATGAAGGCAAACACATTGGTCTGAATATCTCAAGAACATCACACTGACGGGTAACGTCGAGTCAACGACACCAGAAGGGGAGAAACTTCCTAGCATCCTGCTGACTAGACAATCGGGGCAATTCTGCTGAATCCCTGTAGACGGGTAGAAGACCTCTATCACCACAGCACAGTGATGCTTCGCGAGGACACTCGATTTTAGGAGGGGGGTAATGTCATGGATGGCCTGACTAGCCCTTAATTTTCGCAATTTACCTCTTGTTTTTATCTATAAAACTCCGGGCTGCAGCTCAGTTGCAACCTTCTCTGCACAAACTCCTTTGCACGTCTATTAAGCGCCCGTATCACGTGGCTTAGACGCTCCACACGGTCACATTACTTGCTACTACGTCACACTGGCATGTGACTTAGCTTAAGTAAGACCACATGGCTACAACCACATGGCTCAGCCCATAGCTAGGGTTTGACGTCATAGATACCGCTCACATGGGCTCCTTATTGTTCTTTCCCTATTGTTCTCTTTATGGAAGGATGTTCTCACAGGTGTGGGAATGGAATACAATAGTTGGTCTCCTTTTAGATAGATTCTCTCACGAGTAGAGTTCTTGGCAAGGTCTAGACAATAGCTATTGTTCTCCTTTAGGTAGTTCTTTTGTTCTTCGTTCACACGGCTTCTTGCAAAGCCTGCCCTCAACATGGTCTGTGCGCAGGTCCCTGAAGTCTATATAAGCAGCTACATGTACGCTCGTAGCCCCCATCTCGACCTCTTGGTCTTTACTGGGCTAGGTAAGCAAACCCCCTCTTGTACTACATAGCGGGTAGTATCAATTCTAACTTGGTCTTTACTGGGCTAGATTTCTGAATAAGTTTGATAGCTGGTGAACGCATTGTGCTTCACGCCTGCCACCACCTCCTCGTCGACATCCACATCGTGTCCCTGTTTGTCACGTCGAGCCCTGTCTCCGTGTCAGTTCTATGAACTATGACATCATCTAATGGAATGTTCTATACTATGACATCATAGTTCCAGCAAGTTCCACAAGGTTCCAGAGAGTTCTATCATGTGAAACACAGATAAGGAAAGGAGCGCATCAGCGCATCAGAGACAGGAGGCGCATCAGCGCATCAATTGATAGGCACTGTGAATAAGCGCCGGAATAAGCGCCTGATAAGCGCCAGATAAGCGCTGGATAAGTGCTGGATAAGCTCCTAAATAGACGCCGGATAAGCGCTGGATAAGCACCTAAATATTCCCAATAATACCGTTGCCTGGTAAGGCAAGTCTTGTAGAAACATTGAAAATCTGTGACATCACCCCCCCTTCTTGCTTTGAACTCCGTGCAAAGAGTTTTGAACGAACACCTTGGTCATTGAGTCCACTTTTTCACCATTGTCAAGAGGGTGCCTAAGCAGTTCCAAGTGACTCTAGCGGCTTCTACCGACGTCCCTGACGGGGTTATCACCTCATTGGCTGATGGTAGTCTAGTCCGTACCCTCCTCGGTTGCGTCATTGGATCGTGGATGATCCTTGGTGTGTTGTTCGTGACTTATACACAGTGAATCGTAGCTGAGCGAATAGCTCGGGGATGATCGTCGTAGAATTTCTTGATCGCTTCTTGAGCGTGCGTGATGTTTTCTACAGGTTCCCACGTGTCGTCGTTTGGTCCGTAGCCTTTCCAGCGTATGTAATACTGAAGCTTTTTGGCACGACCTGTACGTCTTGACTTAAGAATCTTCTAGACTTTGTATTCTTCTTCTCCGTCAATGATATCTGGCGGAGGCATCTCCAGCTTTTGGCCTTCGAATTCAGGTTCATTGTACGGTACCAACTTGCTTGCATGGAATACAGGATGTATCCTTGGTGAACGTTCGGGCCATTCCAGTCTGAATGTGACCGGCAAGAGCTTTTCAGCAATCTTGAATGGGCCATAGTACTTGGCTGACAGCTTATGTCCAGATTTTTGGTAGTCTCTCAGATCTAGCATGACCTGATCGCCTTTGTTGAAGGGGACCTTCTGGACGTGCTTGTCATAGTACCACTTCATGCGTTCAGCCGCAAGTTGTAACGCCGCTTTAGCATGCTCTTGAGCTTGCAAGCGGTTCCACATGATGTCATTCATGTCAGACCTTTTCAGGTCCTTAGTGAGCGTTGGACCAGCTCTAGGGTGTCTGCTGTATTCGAGGTAAAAAGGCGAGTGCTTAGTTCCCTCGTGCGCTGCATTGTTGTATGCGAACTCCGCCGAGCCGAGCAGTCTAGCCCAGTCGTCGTGTAGTTGATCAACGTAACAACACAAGTACTGTCCAAGCGTTTGATTAACTTGTTCAGTTTGACCATCAGTTTGCGGATGATACGCGGTAGTCATTGTAGATTCTATCCCTAGCATTTTACACCATTCCTGGAATAAATCTGCTGCGAATTGTGGACCTCGGTCGGAAATGATTTGCAAAGGTAACCCGTGAAGGATCCAGACTCTCTCATAGAGTAGAGCTGCAAGATCTTTTGCCGAGAACTTGTTTACAATAGGGAAGAAGTGCGCCCTTTTAGTAAGGCGGTCTACGACTACGCAGATAGCATTGAAGCCATCAGACTCCGGTAACTGAGTACTCAAGTCGACAGTCATGATATCCCATGGTTCGGCCAGAACCGGATTAGAGATGAGTGGTCCATAAGGCTGTTGCGGACGAGTCTTCATCCGCTGACATGTGTCACAGTCTATCATGTATTTCTTGACATCGGTGGTTAAACCTGGCCACCAGTAGTTTCTCGAGATCAGTTCGTACGTTTTCATTCTGCCAGGATGTCCGGCAGAAGGTAGATCGTGCTGCATCTGGATAATTTGGCGTCTCAGATCTAATTTCTGATCTTTGGGGATGTAGACTTTTCCACGGTATAGGAGTAATCTGTTCTCAAAATTCCATTCCTCTAGTGATTTCTTGAACTCCCTAGGACCAGAGTTAAGTAACTGCTGATAGTCCTTGGTAACTTCGTCGTTCATGAGTGCTTCCTTGACCCGTCTTAGGATTTCATCGTTGTTGATAGGCGAGTCATGAGAGTTTTCAATAGCAGAGATGGCAAAAAACTCGGGTTTAAGGAGAATTTTGTCCTCGTTATCAGAATTTACCCCCTCTTCATGATCTGGCCTCCTGGACAGAGGATCTGCGGTAAGCATGGTCTTTCCAGGTTTGTGCCGCAGCACGAAATTGAATTGTGTGAGGTATAATGCCCATTGCGCTTGTCTCTGAGTCAGCTTCTGGGCATTCCTGAAATATGTCAGGTTTTGGTGATCCGACCATATTTCTACGGTAATCGGATGTTCCTCCAGATGTTGACGATACTCTTCCAGGGCGCGGATAATAGCCAACAACTCTTTATCGTATATCTCATAGTTACGTTCATGGACGTTGAGTGAGTTAGAGTAGAAGGCTACTGGATGCCACAGCTTGTCAGCTGGGTCCAGTTGTGATAGTACCGCTCCTGTAGCAAAGTCGCTAGCGTCTGTTTCAAGACGGAAAGGGTTTTCGTCATCTGGTATCCTCAGAATGGGTGCTGACGTAAAAGCCTTTTTCAGACTTTGGAAGGCCTGTTCCTGAGCATCTTTCCAGATCCAGGATTGGTCCTTCTTTCTAAGAATAGTGAGCGGTTTCGCATGTTTAGCAAAGTCCTTAATGAACCGCCAATAGAAGTTGGCGAAGCCTAAGAAGGCTTGGACTTGCTTAACCTTTTCAGGTTGCGGCCACTCAGTAACTCCGGTGAGTTTGGCTGGATACATCTTGATGTGTCCGTGAGAAATGATCATGCCTAAGTACTGAATGCGATCTTTTTCAAAAAAGCATTTTTCCAGTTTGGCAAATAGATCGTTCTCGCGTAGACGCTTGAGCACTTCCTGTGTAATACGACGGTTTTCCTTCTTGTCTTCAGTGAAGATGAGGATGTCGTCGAGATACACCATGACATGTCCTTCCAAGATCAAATCACTCAGAATTTCATTCATCATGGCTTGGAATGTTGCAGGTGCGTTGCTGAAACCGAAATACATCACCTTGGCTTCGAAAAGACCACGGTGTGTGATGAACGCCGTCTTCCATTTGTCACCCTTTCGGATGCGAACGTTATTGTATCCCCATCTAAGATCAATCTTTGAGAAGACCTTAGCCTTGCTTAACAAATTGATTAAATCATTGATGCGAGGTATGGGGTACCAGTTTTTCACCGTGATGTCGTTCAGTTCTCGGTAGTCTTGCACAAGGCGCAACAAGCCATCTTTCTTCTTGACAAAGAACACAGGTGCTGCAATCGGACTTTTTGATTTGCGCATGTAACCTTTTCGGAGTTTCTCTTCGATCCATTGATCTAGAGAATTCTTTTCCATTGGAGACAGCGGGTATAGTTTAGCCGCTTTGGGAAGGGAGGCACCTTCCTCAAATTTGATCGCGTGATCGTACGGTTTGCGTAACGGCATGCACTCTGATTTTTTCTTTGAAAAGACCTCACCAAATTTCCATAGATATTTTGGTACTAATGGTTTCCAATTGACGGATTCTTGTTCGTCAAAACCGTCTTCAAAGCCCTCATCTTCCTTCCCAGAAAGTTCAGCAATTATTTCTGCTATTTCTTGGTCTGCTGGATCGTCTAAGTCAATCCAGTGGATGTGAGGGTTGTCCGGGTCAACACTTCCTATTCTGTCCAGGTTGTCTGACACCGAACGTGCCTTAGGTAACTCAAGCTCATCGATCTCTTCTTGAGTTGCAGTGAAATTTTTACGAGCTCTTGGGGCACAGAGTTTGACACGGAGACAAGGCTCGACGTGACAAACAGGGACACGAAGTGGATGACGACGAAGTGGTGGTGGTAGGCGTGAAGCTCAATACTCTCACCAGCTATAAACCTTATACAGATGTCTAGCCCAGTAAAGACCAAGTTAGTATTGTGACTACCAGCTATGTAGTACAAGAGGGGGTTGCTTACCTAGCCCAGTAAAGACCAAGAGGTCGAGATGGGGGCTAGGAGCGTACATGCAGCAGTATATATAGACTTCAGGGACCTGCGCACAGACCATGTTGAGGGCAGGCTTTGCAAGAAGCCGTGTGAACGAAGAACAAAAGAACTACCTAAAGGAGAACAATAGCTATTGTCTAGACCTTGCCAAGAACTCTACCCGTGAGAGAATCTATCTAAAAGGAGACCAACTATTGTATTCCATTCCCACACCTGTGAGAACATCCTTCCATAAAGAGAACAATAGGGAAAGAACAATAAGGAGCCCATGTGGATGGTATCTATGACGTCAAACCCTAGCTATGGGCTGAGCCATGTGTCTGTAGCCATGTGGTCTTACTTAAGCTAAGTCACATGCCAGTGTGACGTAGTAGCAAGTAATGTGACCGTGTGGAGCGTCTAAGCCACGTGATACGGGCGCTTAATAGACGTGCAAAGGAGTTCCACTTCGTCGTCATCCACTTCGTGTCCCTGTTTGTCACGTCGAGCCTTGTCTCCGTGTCAAACTCTGTGCCCCAAGAGCTCGTAAAAATTTCACTGCAACTCAAGAAGAGATCGATGAGCTTGAGTTACCTAAGGCACGTTCGGTGTCAGACAACCTGGACAGAATAGGAAGTGTTGACCCGGACAACCCTCACATCCACTGGATTGACTTAGACGATCCAGCAGACCAAGAAATAGCAGAAATAATTGCTGAACTTTCTGGGAAGGAAGATGAGGGCTTTGAAGACGGTTTTGACGAACAAGAATCCGTCAATTGGAAACCATTAGTACCAAAATATCTATGGAAATTTGGTGAGGTCTTTTCAAAGAAAAAATCAGAGTGCATGCCGTTACGCAAACCGTACGATCACGCGATCAAATTTGAGGAAGGTGCCTCCCTTCCCAAAGCGGCTAAACTATACCCGCTGTCTCCAATGGAAAAGAATTCTCTAGATCAATGGATCGAAGAGAAACTCCGAAAAGGTTACATGCGCAAATCAAAAAGTCCGATTGCAGCACCTGTGTTCTTTGTCAAGAAGAAAGATGGCTTGTTGCGCCTTGTGCAAGACTACCGAGAACTGAACGACATCACGGTGAAAAACTGGTACCCCATACCTCGCATCAATGATTTAATCAATTTGTTAAGCAAGGCTAAGGTCTTCTCAAAGATTGATCTTAGATGGGGATACAATAACGTTCGCATCCGAAAGGGTGACAAATGGAAGACGGCGTTCATCACACACCGTGGTCTTTTCGAAGCCAAGGTGATGTATTTCGGTTTCAGCAACGCACCTGCAACATTCCAAGCCATGATGAATGAAATTCTGAGTGATTTGATCTTGGAAGGACATGTCATGGTGTA
>JABYQR010000634.1:0-14692 GCA_022592445.1 Cytidiella melzeri | reverse complement strand
GTCAACGCAGGGTGCGGAAAAGCAAATCGGTTGGCTTGCCGCACAACATTGATAGCCACTCGCGGCCCGCACCAAATTGTCCTGCCAATCCAGGACCGGCTGTAAATCATTTTGGTCGCCATTGTCAAAATAGAAATCATCTTCGGCTAAGGTGCGTAGACCCCCATCAAGGTAGGTGATGGTGGTCTGTCACACAGATGAAGACGAGCACAAATCTAGTGTGAGCGCGAAGAAAGGGACGGTGACCTCAACTAATACCACGAACCAGGGTAATGTCAGCCACATTGGTAGCGGCGTTCATGACATTTGCAAGTATGGGGCCTGGTACGAAAACTGTCCTCCCCGGTAGCTGAGGATCAGAAAAGGTCAACCCCTTTGAAGACAAACGCGTGCGAGCAATGTAAGACACTCACTGAAGAAGCAGGGTCGTCAGCCGACCGAGCAGGGCTGGATAAACGTTGACGTGACGTAGGTGGGGCGTCCACGTTTGGAACCTGTTGCCGTCACAACCGTGATGAAAAACAGCACAAGCAAAGTTAGGCTAAAAACGACACACCGATGAGTCTGCACGAGGTCGTCGTTGGCCGGACGACGATGGCCCAGGTTGCGAAGAGCCGGAAGCTCTCTGTGTAGCGCGGCCCGGTATATTTGCGGGCTGAGAGGGCGATCCGGGAGCACGTCGTGGATCAAAATCCGCTTGAGGTTGTTGAGCCTGTGCAGCCACATTATGATGAATGGATTGTGCAACGACATCAGACAGCACAATAACGTACCTCGACATATGCAACGAATTCACGTGGGGTTCTTGGGAACTGGGAAGGGTTAGAGCATTGCACCGAGGCAGTGAGTGTTCAACATACCGGGCTGTCTGGTGAGATCGAGCGCAACGTCTGTGCCGGAGAAGCAGGAGAAGCGGGTGTGTCCTGAGGACAGCCAGTGAGGCACCCGGCCTCAGCTGAAGACGGAGGAGAAAACCGGAGTGTCGCGAAAACTCGGCCGGGAAAGCAAGGATGCATTGCTTCCGGATGAGGAGGCGGGGGCATGAGCTCACCAGCTGGCAGCGAGGAAAGCTTCTGTTGGAGATTTCCATATCGAGGTGCTAGGGAGAACTATCTCGGCAGGGGGAACAGTAGGATATAAAAGACAACCTACCTAGGAAGAACACCCAATCCTCATACGCGTTGCACGCCCACCCCACGTTGGTAGCTTTGGAAAGTGTGGCCACCGTGACATCAGCCGGTTTCAATAGCTGACTGGCGCTGGGTAGTACCAGTCGCCAGGTGGTATTAGTGGGTCGATACTTAGGCTGCAGAATAATCCATGGTGCGTTGTCGATATCCAACACCGGAGCAGGCCCAACTGCCACCGGTGCAGCATTGGCGGGGCGATCAGCAAACTGAAAACCGCGACTCGTGAGGTGATTGACAAACGCATGATGGAGCGGTTGAAAGATGTTGCCGGACCGAGGAAAGTCAACAGTGACGGTAAGCCCAACGTCGGCATGACGCCGAAATAGGGCACCCATTTCACTTTGACGCCATGAGAAGGGGGGGGGGATATCTTCCGTGTTCCTATATTCCGGTAACTGTACCTTGATCAGGTAGCCGCAACAGGTAGAGGCGGGTGAGGATGCATACCGGTGTGTAGGGCAAAATGACAAATGTCCCTTGCTTAGTGGTAATACCATCGTGAGAAACAGCAGTCGAGCCCGCTGATGTTGACGAAGAGGGGTAAGTATGTACCGGGACAGAACGCCGCGATGTTTCGCCAGCCGAGGTTGGAGCCGGAGGAAGTGAGCGACCACTGGGATGAGATCGGTTGCGTTGCATAGACTCATTACGCATTTGATTGCTATTCATGCCGGCCTGTCGGTCTTGCTGAGTGGCGAAATCCTCATAGACGGCAACTGGAGATGCTTGTGCCAGTCGTGAGACGGCACGAGACAATTGTGTCTGTGATGTGGGAGATGACTGGGAAGTTGGCTCGCTGGTGACAAACAAAGAAGACGATGGTCCGGTGGGCAACGCAGGCGACGGCGTGCTGCTAGTAGGGGGCTGAGAGGGGGGAGGGATAAAATAAGGAGGGTTGCTCATGGTGGGCGGCGTGTAGGCCTGTGGGAAACCGCCGTAAGCGTTGTATTGAGGGTACATGGGCGGTGCGCTAACTCCGTGGCCCATGGGGTACGACATGGGCATGGACGGCGCCGCGGTATGTAGGCTCCAAGAAGGTCAGAAATGTCCGTTTGAAGTGCTGCACAAATATCTCACAAGTTAGGGTGCAGCATATCATGGTAACCCCATGGCTGGCCGCAAACGCAAACCGAGTTGACATGCCAGGGCAGACTCGGCTGAAGGAGAAGCAATACGACGGTCAGAAAAGGCAACAGCAACGACAAGTATTTTGGAAGACGAACACAGAAGAAACCTGCACAAGTACGGTCGGCCGTGCCCCCTCGCGCCAACATGCGTAATTGCTCTGGGACGTTTGGATGAACACCGTGAAGAAGCCAAGTATGTGGGCAAACAGCACAGTTTTGAGAAGGAGACGTTGGCGGCTACACAAATGCGCGGTCAGACAGGTGCCCATGGTCACGTCGTAGGCGTAGAAAAAATGGGCAAAAAACACATACCGCAATTTGCTGCGAGGTATCCAGAGCCACGTAGCTTGCACAGTTGCACATGGAACATCTCCCTCGAGGGAGTAGTGGGAGGTTTCCTGGCATGCGATTATTCGATGTCATTCGGGGCTGCTACACAGGCTAACAAAAGAATGAGAGGAATGAGAGGGGTGCTGAAGGACACGGCGTGGAAGTTGACAAACATTTGGGGTACTTATGTAACTTTGCAAAGCCACCGCGGCGACATTGAATGGCAACAGATTAAGGGACGGAAAGGCGTACGTTGGAGATAGGAGGAAGGTGTGCAAGGGATGTGAATGATATGTGCAAACGAAGGGCAGACATAGGTAGACAGCCAGTAGACGATGAGGAGATCAAAGTTTGCGATGGGCAAGCGTGGGTGATAGGAAGGTACACATTGTGTCGATGCTAATGCCAAAATAAATTAGCTATAGGTGTGATAGCAGGAATGCAAATCAAATGTTTGTGAGACATACCGTCATGCGTGGAAGCGTAGGCAATGCGTAGGTTGGTTATAGGTGAACCGTGGGTGGTGGCTGTGTGGGAAAAGGTAAAGCATATGTTGACGTTAGGGTCACGGTATGCTCACCTGTACGTTTTCAATGGTAGGTGTGGGTGACTGGTAAGGTGATGGCGGGGAGTATATATGCACTGGGAAGCGAGTGTCAAGTACTGTTTAAAATATGAAAGGTGGGTGAAGGTGAGCTGTGGGCTGCACATATGCGCAACATAGGTCACTGTGGTGTATTGGGTGAGTAGTGCATATGCAGTCTGTATGCAGCTATTGAGTTACATGACAGTCAGTCGTAGGGAACACGTAGGGATGGCGTGAGGTTGACGTGGACGTGTGCTAGGATATGTCGAGGATGGGGAGAGGATGGGATGGGCGACGCGTAGGTAACTCGCGGGCGGAAGCGTGTGGACGAAGGTATTATGCAGGATGCAGATGGGTATGTCATATGCGCTCGCATGTGCCTGCGTGAGTTCATGTGAACTCGTGTGAGAACGCATGAGAATGCAGGTGATCGCAGGTGATCGCAGGTGATCGCAGGAGATCACAGGAAATCGCGTGAGTTCGTATGCCTCCGCATGTAGCAAGCATGCACGCTGTAGTTTCTCTACTTGACGCTCGCGTTTTTCTACTGTGGGTATTTTTGTCCATCACTCACCCTCATATAGACGTCCCATCGTCTAGTTAATGTGTCCGGCTTGGCTCCAAGTTTTTCAGGTCTGAAGCAAATTACAAGATTAAAGCTGGATAAGAATTCGGACCAACAAGCCTGTTGTTGGGTAAGGAGTTCTGTAGTCAAAAAATACTCCAAGTTCTTGTGGTCGGTAATCACGTTGATTGGAGATGGTGTACCCTCAAGGTAATGACGCCAAGTCCAGAAGGCTTTGTGTATTGCTAGTAGTTCCTTGTCATGCACATCGTAGTTGAGTTCAGGTGCAGAGAATGTGCGAGAGTGAAAAGCAACCGGATGAATCTCCCCATCGGAGATGATAGAAAGTATGGTGCCAAGAGTGCAGTCCGAGGCATCGGTTTCCACAATGATAGTAGCATTGTGATTCCATTGGACCAGAAGCAGAGCGGTAGTGAAAGCTTTTTTAAGTGTATCGAATGCAGTCTGGCACTGTTCAGTCCATGCCCAAGTTGCGGGCTTGCGAGTAAGTTTGGTAAGAGGAACAGTGATGTTCAAGTAGTTGGGAATGAATTGACAATAGAAATTGGGGAATCCAAGGAAGGACTGGACGTCCTTGACCTTACGCAGAGTTGGCCAGTCTAGGATGGTTTGGACCTTATCTGAGGACATGCGGAGGCCCTTGGGGGAAAGGATAAAAGCCCAGGTATTCTACTGTGTCTTTGTAAGATTTGCATTTGTTGGCACAAACGTAAAGCCCATGTTTGTGGAGGCAGCGTAGGACTTCCTTGACATGCTTCTTGTGGGACTGTATAACATCGGAAAAGATAAGAATATCATCTAATCAGACAACAACATTGACGTCAAGGAGGTCCTGGAAGATGTTGTTCATGGGACGTTGGAAGGCCATGGGTGCATTGGAAAGTCTGAATGGCATTACAAGGCACTCAAACGAACCATAGTGTGTGCAAAAAGTTGCTTTCCACTCATCGCCTTTGGCAATGTGGACAAGATGATAAGCATGGCAGAGATTGATTTTGTATAGAGTCCGGCCTTGCCCGGACTGTTGAGAAGGTCGGAAATGAGTGGTAAAAAATAACGGTCCTTCTTAGTGATACAATCAAGTGCACGATAGTCAACACAGAGTTGAAGGGTTCCATCCTTCTTCTTGACAAAGAGAATTGGCGCACCATGCAGAGAAGTGGGTTGTTGAATAAATCCGGAGTTGATGTTTTTGTTGAGAAACTCGCGGAGAGTCTTTTGCTTGACTGCGGAGAGTGAGTACATAGGGCTCTGGAGTAGAGGTTTGTCGTCCTCTAAATCAATTCGGATGTTGTATGCATAATGGGGGGCTAAGGTGTCAGCCTTGGTGTTAGAAAACACGTCAGCAAATTCATGATAACTGGACGGCAGTGCGGAGATGTCTAGATTTGGTCCGGAGGGATTCTGCGCTGCGTGCAGCAAGAGACACATCTGAACAGAGCCTGGCAGTTTGCATGCGTGTAAACACACAGCAGCACCTATAAAGGATACCAGAGGGACTTCTGAAGCATGGGATGCGGGAGTGTCCGTGTCAGAGGACTTATCTGAATTGTCTGCTGAAGAAGGACTCCTGATCGGAGTTTCTTTTTTGTCTTGGAAGGTTATATGACCCTTAGTCTAGTCAACCAACGGGTTGTAGTGGGAGAGCCAGTTGTATCCTAAAACAATAGAAGCGGATTTGTCAAGATTTGTGATATAGAAGGGTGTCATACAGATTTTCCCATGAGGGAAACACAGTGGTAGTGTTATCATAAACTGAATCAAAGACCGTGAAAATCCATCAAACAAGCGGAGCAGAATTACAGGTATGGAGACGAGAGGGAGAGAGTACTTCTTTGCAATATCAATGTCCATAAAGCAATGGGAGGAGCCGCTATCAATCAGAGCTTGCAAAGGATCATAAACAGAATCATAGGATACAAAAATGTACAAAGTGTCCGAAGAAAGACTGGAAGTGTTGAGATATACCTTCTTGGGTGCACAAGCGGGGTCAGCGCAGCCCTCGACTTGTGTGGAGGACTGAGGGCTGCTCAGACATTTCCCGACCAGCTGCGGCGTTTGGTGCTGGGGTCTATGCTGCCAACTAGGCGGCACAAGCCTTTGCGGCCTTGCGGCATTTGCTTGCGCAATGTCTGGGTAGACCGCGGACAAACAGAGATTGTTTGCAATGCGGCGAGCATGTTTGACAATCAAGAGCTTACCATTGCTTCCCAAGAGGTTGGCAATGAGGTTAGTCCTTGGAGTTGCAGTGGTGGTGTTAGTGGTTGCAGCGGGACAGGACAGCGGGGTTCGAGAATGATGCGGACTTTGTGGGCTTCTGGTCCCACTTGGTCTTCTTCTTCTTCTCGCCCTGACGCTCCCAGTACCTTTGATCCCACTTAAGGGCCATCTCCTTGAGCTTCACAAGAGTGTGAGGATTGCCATCAGACGTGATGTTGTCCTGGAGGCATTCCAGGAGGCCGTTGTAGTACTGGTAGCAGAGGGTGCAATTGTCCAGGCCGGTGGGCATTGAATAGCAGGTGAAGCGGAGATCATACCAGAACAATTTCCTGTCCGTTGGCATAGAGATTTGCGAGGCGGCGCTCGGCTTTGCCAACATCACCTGCAGGACCAATTTGCGTGCGTATTTCAGCAACAAAGGCCAACCAGTTCCGGACCCAGTTGTATTCAGTGTTCTTGTCCACCTCATCATTGTCGTTGTCAGATGCTGAGAGATGAAGTGTGCCGGTATTTGAGATGGAAAATACCTCCGCCTTCCTCCCCTTCCTGGAATTGGAGGAACTTCAACTTGAACCACTCCAAGGCAGAGTGCGTCAGGTAAGAGAAGGCAAACATGACCTTCTTTTGACCAGAGTCAAACTTACCTGGGTTTGCACGGAATTAAACCGTGCATTGGGTGAGGAAGTTGCGGAGTTTCAACAGGGTTGAGCTGTCAAAGGTGTCGGGGGTGCAGAACTTGGCGTTTGAGGACGAGTTTTGAGCGTAAGCTCGCGTGATAGCAGCTGTAAGCTGCTCGAAGGGGTTTTCATCTCCTCCACCATTACCATTACCAGGATTATCACCATTGTCTCCTCCACCATCTCCACCTCCGGGGTCTCTACTCGGGCCAGGGTTCGGATCTCTATCTTTACCCCTCCTGCGGGTTTTGACGTTGGTGGGCGGTTCAGGGGAGTCATTGCGAGAAATGACAGTGGCTTGGCATGCTGTTGGCAGGGCGGATGAGATAGATTTGGTGGTTGCTGTGATTGTTGTGCGGGTGGCCATACACAGTGGAGAATCCAAGTGATGAATTCAAATATACTGTTAAGAACACGATGTAAAGAGGGGAGACGCTGAAACACTAACAACCACCCTGGACACAAAAGGGGCCAGGCACAAGCACACCAGACCTCTTAGAGACGATCACGTGAGCAAGTTGTGTGTAGTTGTGTGTGTAAAGTGAGCGAGTGGGTTAAATAGTCCTAAACTTCGCTAAAGGTAGCAAGAAAGGTATTGCAAGTCGCGACAAGGGTAGCCAGGAGTTTTTTTAGAAGTGGCGCGAGTGAACGAGCTTCGCGTAATGCAAGGAGATAGACAAAGGACACAAATGCGAACACGGGCGCAAGACAAGAAAGGAACACAGTAAACGTGGATGCTACAAAAGTAAAGCTCAAATAAACGCGACACAGTGAAAGAAAGAACGCAACGCAGTAACTCAATAAAGAACGCAGTATATAACACAGCGCAACAAAACTCTTCTTTCTCGGAGACACCTACTGATCAGGAACAGGAATCCTTCCCACGACGTACTCGGACTCTTTGTGTTGGCAGATGACAGCAAACATGCCGGGGTGGGTAGCGCACGCGCGAACTACAAGATGCGTGACGTGGGGCAGTAGTATTGACCTTCCACTCGGGGTCATATGGGCGGTTGTAGGAGCGGGTGCTCAAGTCGCAGTCAAGGTGTGGATCAATGGCGTAGACGCAAGGTTCGCAGTTCTCGCAAGGCTGCGGCAGCAGGACAGGGCCCAGTGGGTTTTGGATGAGGAAGTTGGTGGGGTCCTCGTATAGCTCGAACGGAAGCGGTATCAACCTGATTCGTTTGTGGGAACGAGTAATAGTGTGGCGCGGCGGGTCGTCGTAGTCTATCTTGGAGTCTTGGTAGGACTCGAGTTTGGACTCTTTGTCTTGATGGGGCTTGGGTGTGGGGGAACTCGACGAGACAGTGATGGGCAAGTTTGGCAAGTTATAGAAAATGTGTGGTGGGTTTGCAGGGAGGTCCGCTGCTCTTTCAGGGCAACGCGCGGGTTCTTGGGGACCACGGTAGTGGCAAGGGTGGTTAACGGCAGGTTATACATGCAGTAATACATTTTGTAACAGTGTGGTGTAATGATTTGATGGTGTTTCATTTACTTTGTTATTCACTCTACAAATGCGTGTGATGAGCTGAATCTCCCATCAAAAATCTGTTTTTGTTTTTTGTATCGAACACATGTACATTAATAGACACAAATTTTACATCATCAGATAGTCCTGCCCTTCAGCAACACGCAGACATGAAAATCTTCTTGGATGAACCCAACGTTGGGGATATACAGTCAACATACTGATAAAAGTTGCTCAGACTCCGTTTGGAACCCCGCTGATCTTTTTCTTGCAGGTTATCACATGATTTGTTGGCTATCCGGTTTGTACCAATCACATACTTTGCAAGCGGCTGCCGCCGCATCTGGCCGGGACACTGCATAACACACTAGGGTACTCACCTGCAAAGACGGTTGCGAATCCTTGTCTGACAAGCATGGAAGCTGGAGCTTTGTCCCTCTCCTCCCATTTTCTCATCAGCTCCGTCTGCACCTTGATATCTTCCATTTGAGGGTGGACAAGCCCTGTCAAGTTCTGTGTAGTATGTGTTAGATGGGTGAGTGGATGCGCTGTTGGCTGGTTCAGGAGCGGTGGGAGTATCAAGCAGTCCCCTGAGTTGAGATGTTGGCATTGCGCATCAGAGAGCAACTTGTTGAAGCTAAGTCCCAACAACAACATTGGGGTCAGCAGTACCACTGACACAGCAATTGTAGAACAACAAGATAATGTTGGTAGAGGGGCGAGACACAGTAAGTTGTGTCCATCAATGTTGTCCACTCACCTCATTGACCTCGGAGTGCATGTAATCACGTTTACATCCTCTTCTGACTAAGGCACCCAGATCTGGGCGCCATGTTCAAAAGAGGATGTAAACACTCTCTTGTTAGCTCCGAGTTGCTCATTGCAGTGCCCGCAAACTGTAAGTTCCTTCAATGTTTTGCTGTTCTCTTGCTGTGTGCTCGCTGATGAGCATAGACATTGTAGATAATTTGTACCGCTCATATTATTAGGGCCACTTGTCTTACCATACATTCCCCTTCCATGCAACTGCAACCAACACGTACCTAGTAGTATTTCAGCAATTTAACATGTGAGCAAGACAAACATGGTCACGGGCTCAATGAGGAACCTCAAACATAGGAGAGCTAACTTTTGAGTTGCAGCAGCCACTTCACAGTTATGGCTTCATATTTGTCAATGCTGTGGCCAACAACACGCTCCTCCCAGACATTTTCTACTACCTATTGAAGGTGTTACCTCCCAGGCAGCAATCTCAGCTCTCACAAGTCTTGGACCTCAATGGCACAAGCCGGTCGAGATATTGGACAAGAAGTTGACAAATTACGTTACAAATTTGCCTCCTGGACAAAAATCCCTCAAAAGCCTACCTGAACAGTTGAATGCACTGCTCGTGACCCCTTTCTGGGTCAAACGTACACTCATCCTTGGCATACAGCAAGACATGCTCTCACACTCCCTGACCCATTTATGCTGTTCTCCGGTGTTGTTGCCACGTCCTGCAACTTGCCTGCTTCGGATAAGAAGGTTCTCTCAGCAGGCATATAATCCCTTGGAGCTCTGCATTGACAAAGGACGTAACCCATCTGTTCGCGCTATCAACTCCGATTATTGTCAATCACACAACCATCAACAATGACAACCACATTTCACACCACAATGCGCTTGAGCTGTGCGCTCTGTCTCCCGTGAACGCCAACAGTGACGAGGAAGACAGCACTTCCGAGTTTCTCAGACAATGCACACAATGGCCACATCAAATTGGCAGCTCTGACAAGGAGTCACCACCTAGTACTAGGACAAGCATGGAGCCTGGCTCCCCAGGCCTGAGCAATGAAGCAAAAGCCATCATAGAGGAAACATCACGCCATCTGGACAGAGTTTTACAGTGGGAACCATCTCATTGTACGTTGACTCTGCAGTCTCCGGCTTCAGAGCTTTCGGACGAGCCTGCATCTTTTGATTTCAGGCTAGAAGACGGAGACTGGTGTGTCGAAGCAAATCGGACCGGCAATGTGGTGAGCGAGCATTTGGATGTCGATGATTTCTTCTCTGCTTTGAACCAGTTTGACGTCTGGGAATGGACTTCAGACGGAACGGTTTACGAAGGTACCACAAATTGTGGTGTTCCAACAAGGAAGCTTCAACGTAGGCACTGAGACTGCCGTTGACCTCTTAAAGGCTTCCAAGACCTTCCTCATGGACCTCTTTGCCTCGCACGGCAACATTGACATCAAGGGTGTTGACTCGACAAACGCCTGCTACGGCTCCACTGCCGCCCTTTTCAACGCCGTTAACTGGGTCAAATCCTCCTCCTGGACGGCCGTAATGTGCTCGTTGTCTGCGTGACATTGCCATCTACGCTGAGGGCTCAGGGAGCCGTCTGGTGTGCTGGTTCCTGTGTGATGCTCATCGGCCCAAATGCACCTCTTGTTTTCAAATGTAAGTTTCTTTTCCTTTTGCACACACCTTGATTAACCTCAGAAATAAACATCAGCCGTACACGGAACACATATGGTTTACGCCTACGATTTCTACAAGCCCAAGCTCGACTCTGAGTACCCAGAAGTCAACGGCCCGCTCTCCATCACCTCCTACACCTCCGCCGTTGACGCCGCCTACACCAATTACAAGAAGAAGCATGCGCTCAGGGCAAAGAAAGCCGGCAGCGACGCTCCCATCTTTTCCCTCGACAACGTCGACTACCCCGTATTCCACGGCCCCTACAGCAAAATGGTGCAAAAGGCGCATGGCCGTCTCATCTGGAACAACTTTATCTCAAAACCCACTCACCCCAAATACGCCTCCGTCCCCAACCCCTCCGCCGTCCTTTCCCAAGATTATAAAGATTCCCTGCTCGACAAGTCCCTTAAAAAGACGTTCATTGGCCTCGCCAAGCCTCAATTTGATTCGCACGTCGAGCTTGGGATGAAGTGCTCGAGACAGTGCGGGAACATGTACACCGCATCGCTCTACGGCGGACTCGCCTCGCTCGTGTCGAGCATTGAACCTGCGGAGTTCCTCGGGAAACGCATCAGCATGTTTGCGTACGGCAGTGGCCTCGCCTCTAGCTTCTTCACCATTAAAGTCAAGGGCAACACGTCTCGGATCAGGTGCGAGCTTGATTTGGTGGAGAGGTTGGGGAAGATGAAGGTCGTTCCATGCCAGGAATATGTCGACGCGCTCAACTTGAAGTTGAGGGAGCACCATCATCTGTCAAAGACGTGGACTCTGGAGGAGTCGGTGGAGAATATTTGGCCGGGTGGGTACAATCTCGGGCATGTGGATGGGAAGTATAGGAGACAGTACTTGTGCAAGCCGAAGGAGACGACGACAACGGTGTAAGGGCCCTCCCTTGATATAAGGAGTTGTACTTTGCATCATCATGGTTTTTCTCTCTCCCCGTTTGCATTTAGACTGGCATCTCACACAATTTGCTTTTTTGTACTCGTAGCATATCATCTCCGTCTTTGTATCCTAGAGGTCTTAGTTTCCAGGTGAACAATCAACAGTCAAGTTGCGGTTCCATCATTGAGTGTCCACTCTGAGCGTATGATGGCAAAGATGAGAAAAACCGCATGTGAACTGAACCATGGCATGAATCGGTTTACCATTTGACGCATATTGAGTATAATGGACCGTAGCTAGGTCCTACGTACTGGCCAAAATACCCAAAGACGTAGCATCCCCCAGCACCAAATTACCGATTAATCTCGTCCTCGTCTTCCCCACCCACATCGCCCCGCTCAAGATCACCGGTCTTCCAGGCTTCTTCCCTTTGCCCTCCTCCTGCTCCCAACGCGCGCGATCCAGACCGTCCTCAAGCACGTCAAACGTCTCCGGGTCGTTCATCTCTAGGTAATCGAACGTGATCTCCTCCCCCTTCTCCTTTTGCTTCTCCACCAACTCCAGCACGAGGGACACGCACTCGTGTTTGGTGTGTCGGGAGTCGGACAACCAGGCGGCGCGGGCGGTTTGGAGCGCAGCATACAGTGTGGGCGCGGCGTGGGTGTGTTCGTGTGGGGGTGAGGTACGCATTTCGGCAGGATAGCGCCAGGTTTGTTACCGGGTCACTGGATTTGTTTAGAATAGGTTGTTGGAAGGAAACTGAAAAGGCAGAAAGGGAACGTACCGAGTTGTGGGTGCAATGAATAAGTTACCAGGTGTCAGATGCGACATGAGCAGGTCGCGGGTGAGTCTGCGCAGGAGTAGAGCTTGTTGGATGTCTTTCGATCCAAAGTATGTGCGGGTGGGCTCAATGGTGTTGAACAGTTTTGTGATGATCGTCGTGACGCCTCTGAAGAACGTCGGACAGATGGTGCCCTCCATCTGGTGACTGAACCCTTTGACTTCGACAAAGGTGCCCTGTTGGGTGGAGATGTCTTGCGAGATACCGGAGGGGTACATGTCGCGGACAGAGGGGAGGAAGACGGCACTGGGAATGCGGGTGATGGCAAGGCCAGACTGGCAAAGAGGTGCGAGTGCGGGGACGGAGAGTGAACGTAGGACGGCGAGGTTGTGCGGGAGTGTGCGGGGGTAGGTTGAGAGGTCTTCGATTGGGGCGAATTGGGCGGGGTTGACAAAGATGAAGACAGCAGTGAGGTCATTGCTCTCTAGCAATCTACAAACTTTTGCAAAAGAAAAGTTAGATGGGTTTACGGTACTACGTATCAAGCTCTTCGTACCGAGTGAACCGTGTAGAGCATCCATCGTTGCCACGAACCCAACAGACTTCTTTTCCTCGTATGCTTTTTGCCTCCACTCCCTGTAAGCCGCGATGGGCTCGAGAACCTGGATGTCATCTGCTTATATGGACATCGTGCCAGGCGACGATCCGGCTCGGGGGTAATATGCTGTTTTGACTGAGGCTGAGAGGTGTCGGCAGCGCGACAACAGCATATAGAGTTGGATATAGATACAAGGAGGAGAACGACGAGAGAGAGGCAAAATTGCGCGGGATGAGTCCTATAGCAGAGTCATGGTAGGTCGTAAAAGAGAATTGATGGTTCGATGGTGGACCTACAAGGACACACATCCAAGTTCGGCATGCTCCGCCAAGATTCAGTGCACCTTGGAAAGCTACAGTCACCCCCGCGAATACCTGTCCCAACTCCCAAGAGGGTTTTATACACTACATGGACTTTTGCCTGGCTGCCTTCAGAGAAGAATGTCATCCACAAGCTCGTCTCGACGTGGCCATTCACACAGCAGGCATGTCCGACTGTGGGCCCTACTTGCCATGACTCCTTCTCTCCAAAAACAAAATATAGACATTGTGTTCCCGCTGCTATCCAACTCGGACCTCCAAGCAAAAATTGAATCAGTTGACCACAACATACCGTCGACGCCAATGGAGCATGTTAGATTCTATACAGTATGCTCTGGCGTACCGCCTTGAAACCGATGCTGGGGAGGAGGTCGATAGGTGGGTGTCAGCACGGTTGACATTGGTGGATTGCTTATTTGAGGTACGGCTACTAGGTTGGTGGTGACGTCATACTTGAACCATAAGGTGAGCTATGTTATATGCTTTTCAAATGCTTTCCCTGTACTGGCCATATAATGTAGTTGTTAGTGTGCTTAGACCCAGTATCATCATCAACTTGCTGGTCTGAATCCAATCTGGTGAGTACACCATCGCCAATTCCCCAGTGCCTATCACTTATGCAACTGATCAACTACCAGTCATTCCTGTACCTGCCCTCCCATGCACAACATATTTCAGTTGCGTCTTCAAACCTCACCTGGACAATTTCTACTGTCCAGAGCTAGGTGCACATTTGACCCCTAGTTTCATGTGGCTGGGTATACTCTGAAACCATCAGTGATTTTTTTTTCTGAACTTGTTGTTCCATGTGTTTTGTTTCAGATTTACTTCTGAGTGGCTCACAGAGATAAATTCAATGACAGAGGAGCAGAACAATTCTTGCAAGAGGCCCATCAAAATCTGAGTCATTTTTACTCTGTAGATTGTTATAGTTCCAACAATGATGAGACTGTTACAAACGGTCTTCACACCCTATTATTTTCCTTTACTTCTTCGATTACCTTGATAACCAGTTATCTTCTTTACAATTGCCTTGACGATCCAACTTGTCTTTCCTCCATCATTCCCTGATCCACATCGCCTCCGTTCAACACGGACTATTATGTTACCAGTTGCCTTCTGATGTCCATTCAAATCTCGGACCTAACTCCGATTGGTTACCATTGCCTTGGTTCAACCCTCGGCCTTTCCATACCTCCGTTACCACTCCATCGGGTCCAACCCCGTCTATCCCCTGTTTCGGGTTCAACCCCTTCTCTATTGATTCCTGCCTCATGTTTCACCTTTCTATTGTTCCTTGTTTCCGCACCTTGACGGTCTTTTCTCTCATTGGCTTTCCAGAGTAGTGGTTATTCTCTCTGTATTGTTCTTCCTTTCTGTTTCTCCGATTTGCTACCGCTACCTCGGACTGATCCAAAAGTAGTTAGGTCAACATGTATAAATAGCCACTAGACATGGGGGCTA
>JABYQR010000633.1:0-14866 GCA_022592445.1 Cytidiella melzeri | reverse complement strand
GCCTGTGATGATCTCTGATGGTTCCTGATCTATTACTACTTCTGGTTCGTTGTTCTGTGGTTCTGATTCTCGGCGATTTGCTAAGTCTTGAAAGTATGCAGTGACTAAAGCAGGTACGTCAAGATGCGGTACAGATCCTATGTAACCTCCAATGAGTTCTTTCTGATGTTCAAAAGGTTCAAGATACCAGTCCTGTGTTACCAATGCAATAATTCTATAAACTTCGTTTAAATCTGCTTCAAACAAATATCTATAGTGGTTAGGGCACGGTTGTGTTTCACAGGGTCTTGCAACACTGTCGACGTCACAAAAGTTCTCTGAGTCAAAGAGGTGCAATTCGGAATTCGTACACGCTAAGAAGCCAGAGTACAACGTTACAAACTAAGTAAAGAAAAGTCATAAAAGTTCGTCAGAATGCGCTACGTGATGGTCGTGACTCGAAGCAGAACAAGAGAGAGATAGAGAAATATACAAGTACACTACGGACTACGCTAATGAAAATGACCGTTTGTAAAAGTATGAAGGTACACATCGCGATATTTTATAGTATACAGTGCGCGGTATAGTTCGATTCGCAGAGAGTCCGTTCAAAGAGAAGACGATCCAGGCTCTAAAGAAGGCTCGAGCGCAGCGGGCTCGAACTTTACCTCCTTCATTTTACCTTTAATTCTTCCTCCCTATGAAAGATACTCATCCAGTCCTCCTTCTTCTCCATACGTCTCTGTGTCAGCCAGACCAGCTGGTGATCGCTAAGATGATCGCGACCATTGAAGACCTCCATCGCTGTGTGAAAGTCTGCAACTGAGATAAAGTACGTATTCCAGATATTGTCACAGTCCGGCCACTGTCCCCTCTTGAGCTTGAGGTAGATCCTGGCACAGGCTGTGATTCCTTGATCCGCTGGGACTTTGCAAATTCCTCCAACTCCTTGACCATCTCACGATAGTGCTCGCATTTGTTGCCCATGCTAACGACCATTGTATCAATCAGTCCCCTAGAGCGTAAGACCAGCTCATTGGGCGTATAGTTGGGATGGTTAACATGTTGCATGGCGAGGATGGAACAAACTTGCTCCGGCCTGAAAACCTCCCCCTTTGGTCCATCCACGCCATAAACCATACCACACGGATAGACAGGCGAAGCCGGCCTAGTGTTGGTACGATCGACGTGGACCCAGTCGTCGAATGAGAAAGTGGGAATGACTGGTTGGGGAGCGTATACCGTTGGCCATGAATCTTCAACCTGTCCCTCCTCCTGAGTAGTGGAGGACGGAACGGAGTAGGTTCGGCAGCAGAAGCGGCCTGGACTACTGGTTCTGAAGAATCATGAGAAACTGGTGAACTGATATTTAAACCGTTCATACCATCAACGATATCCGGAATGACCGGTGTAGGCGGATTGACCATTGTAGAAGAAGTCTGTGGAGATGCAAAATTATTTAATGCCTGGGCAACCATGTCCCAAAGCGATAATCCTGCACTCACAAAAGGCGGTGGCATTGGAGTAGGATGACGATGGGGATGAGGGTGCAACGGCGACGCAGATCGGCGAGGAGGTGCAGCATTAACCCTGGAAGAACTTTGGGTTTGATGTGCCCTTATTTCCGCACTGACATTGCGAGGCCTTCGTCTATACAAGTCCAATTCCGCCTCTCGATTGGCTTCATCAATGATGCGATTAACCTCTCGGAGGTGCCTTTGCCTATCACTCTGCCTTAACCTGTCCCAGCCGTGACGACCAAGAAGGCTGTACTCCATCGATTCCATACGCCGAACTCCGTCCCTGTCAACGTAGTTGACATTGATCCTGGCATCCTGAGCATCGGTTTGACTCATACGGATGGAGATGGGAGTTGAAGAACTCCTTATCTCCATGACAATAGGGTGACCCATACAGTCAAACCGAGTGTAATCATGGACGCGGTAGGGATCATTTGGAGAGTGGGGAGCGAAGCGGGCATTGACGCGACGGGAAGTGCGGCGAGAGTTGTTCGGCATCTTCAAAAATATAATGGTCTGGAAGAAAGAATCAAAAGTATAAGATTTATGTCGTCGTATTCAATCCACAACAATTTCCTTGAGAAAGTCCTGGGGATTGCTAATGGAAAAGTCGAATGTGAGTAAAAGTTTTCCACAAGTGATTCAAGACGAGTATGACCACTTGCAACTTCGACTTCTACCAGTTGGTATGATACAATGAAAACATAATGGCGCATGTAAGAAACACCACAAAGTATAGGAAAGTCCACAATCTCTGTGATACCAAAAGTAAAAGTGGACGACATGCCTCAAGAAATTCTACAGCTACAAAAAGCGGCAATTTCTAGTTCCAGGACTGACTGACGTGCGCCAACACGAAGGTCCTAGGCCTCTAAGTCACAAGCTTAGAGTACCACTCAACACTACCCTCCTATTGTACTACTCCGCCGATCTACCACTTGTACAGGTGGGAGCTTGTTCCTCCACCACCGGATTTTACACTGCGTGTTAGGCAGATTCCGCGTAATGCACAACTTGTTAAAGTCGAGAACCACCAAGGGTGGCTTAAGTATTCAGCTGGGTTGGGAGTGCGTACGCAAGGGGCAAGTAGGTGAGGGAATTAGCTGTAGAAGATCAGTTGGGAATATTGTATTCGAAGCTGAGGCAGTCAACCAGTACAACTCTACTACTACTATGTGGCCAAACAAAGTAAAGTAGAGAAACTTACTTATAAGAAAGCTTGGGGGATACTGGTTGATGGATGTTGTTGAGAGTGTGGATGTAGTTGAGTTAAAAGCCGGGGCTCATAACCTAACAAAGTGGAATATGTGTGCGAGGGGTAGAGGCTGTTAAGCTTCGAAGATGAGTCTTATTATTCTTGCTGCTTCAGCAGCTCTGCTTATATACATGTCTGTATCTACTTATGTAAGCGACTACTATACATGTCTACTTCAGCTATTCTACTGTATTACTAAGTGCATGACTCATGCATGACTCATTGTATGACTAGCCTCAGCACTTGTACCAGAGGCGTACATAATGAGTAAATGACTCATGCTAGTACTTGTCCTCAGATGTATGCTTTAGGAATCCTCTGGAGTCATACGTGCTTTCCATGTCATTTCCTATGCTACTAGAACACAGGTGTACATATATGTATAGTACTGCTACAACCCATATCTGTACGTCTCAGCTAATGTGATGGTTACTACTAGAGTTTCCATATACGGCTGCATAATTCCCATATCAAGACTGTGGGAACTCTGCTACCTTAAAGTGTCCTTGTAATAAGGCGTGGGAAACTACATATCATATTATATTATATTATATAGTTTTAACACTTAGAGAGCAACTAATGGTTGTGAACATTTGTGCAACAATCCAATGCAGTGCTTGCTGCTGATGCAACTATGTACTGTTAATGTCTGAACTGCCTCACCTCTATTGGAACTGCTACAGGCTGTGTTTTGATTTTAACTCCTGCTTAGAAACCAACTAACAGTTGTGAAACTTTGTGGAACAATCAGATACAGTACTCACTACTAGTGCAGCCACAAATTCACATTGTCGAAGAATGTAGGGATTAAGAATTTCTAGTTAGCTTCCAAAGTACTGGTCATTCTTGCTCAGAGCCAATACTATGTGTGGCATGTCTTCTGATTGTATTCCTTGTTTGGAGAGCAAGCAATGTTTGTAGATTGCTGCACATGGACCTGATCAGACACTACGTCAAATACAGGATTTTCCAGCGTCAAAACAGTTGAAAAAAGCGTGAACTATCGCACGACCAGATCTAAGACTGGATGAGTCAGAAAATAATGTAAAAATTCAGTTTGTGGGTTCTGGATTTCAACCGTTGAAAAATCATGCAGTAAAGCGTTGTGAGGTGCCAAGTTCAGTGATTTAATCTTGTCCAGGATTTGTGAGGTAGCAAAATTGTGACCGTCAGCATGATTTTACTTACTTCAGAAATTTGTAATGATTTTGAAGTTAGCAAAATGCTGCACTATTATGCAATAGCAGCAAGATTTTGCAAGTTGAACAAATGTGGTTCAATGCTACTGCCAAGAGCTCAAAGTTGTCCTTGGCTTTTTCTGCTTTCAAATTCAATGTACTATTCATACCTCAAATCCTATGCAGAGTACAGAGTTTTGCAGCTGACAAATCTGCAAGAAAATTAATCCAAATGAATCTAAAGGCAGCATTTTGTGGTCAAGAAAACCGTTGATCAATGCATCCATGATTGGTATGGTTTTGTAGCATGTAAAATCCTGTGTCGAACTGTACATACAGACAAAGTAATCCTTAGTCCCTAGTCGTTGGTCGTTAGTCGTTAGTCCCTAGTCTGCAGGCTGTCTGAAGTCGAAAATGAACATGTGCTGTGCCAAGTACTACGGTCAGTACAAACTACGGCCTAGGACTACGGACTACAGGAAACAGACTACGGACTACGGAATAAGGACTACGGACCAAGGGCAAAGGACTAGTTAGTCTGTATGTACGTTTAGGAGCAGAATTTCCATGCTCCGAAATCTTACTAATGATGCATGCGTTTCACCAACGGTTTTGTCAACTGCAAAATGCTGACTTTGTATTCAGAATTTTGGAAATAATCCCCTCAAATATTCATCAGCCCAAAAACTCTGCGCTCTGCATAGGATTTAAGGCATGGATAGTACATCAGATTTGCAAGCAGAAAAAGCCTACTGCAAATTGTGAGCTCTCAGCACTAGCATTGAATCATGTTTGTTTAGCTTGCAAAATCTTGTCGCCAGAGCAAAATTAGTGCATAATTTTGCTCACTTGAAAAGAGAAATCACAATTTTGACCTCAGTCACGCATTGTACAAAGATTTAAGTGTATATAAAACCCAGCTGAGAGTCACGGTTCTCATACCTCATAAATTGTATGCACCAGCAACATTTTTTCAGCTACTAAATCTCGCACCTTACAAGGCTTTACTGCATGATTTTTCCAACGGTTCAAATCCAGAACCCACAAACTAAATTTTTGCATCATTTTCTGACCCATCCAATCTTAGATCTGGTCGTGCAATAGTTCACGCTTTTTTCAACCATTTTTGATGCTGGAAAATCCGGTATTTGACGTAGTGAGAATTTGACATCATTTGCCAGCAGGAGTGGAGTTTGAATCTGAGTCTGGAAGACCATTTTCAGTAGACTGGCCATAATGTGCTCAATCCCACTTCAATTGACAGGATGTTTGTACCAGGATGTTGCCACAAGATAGGGCTATCCAATGGTGTACTATATGTACAAATTTGTACCCATATGCAGTCTGTAAAAATCTAAAACTGCATTTTGATTGCAAAAGTGATCTGATACAAAGTTATAAAGGGCTGATAACAAAGCCAATGTGATGCCATCAGCTAAATTCATTGTTTTGTTATTGACACTGTTACTGTCTGTATTCTGCCATCAAATTCCCACACTTTGGGGGACAAAAAGGTCACATCTGAAAAGGCATCAATGTGCTGGAGGACACTGGAACAATTCTTCTTCATTCTTCAGGAATTGTAACCGGACTTTACTATCCCCATGGGTCGTCAAAGTCGCATGCCAAACCTGGACGCACGTCTAGAAAAGCTCAGACAGGTTCGGGCAGAAGCCAAAGCTGCCTCACATCTATCTAAGGAAAAGATGGCCGAAGTTTCCGGATACACCCGTAGAGCTACTCCAGTCTTCAAGGAAGGGGACCTCGTGTGGTTGTCTTCCAAGAACGTCAAAGTACATCAGCAGTCTGACAAGCTAGGGCCTAGACAGCTTGGTCCTTTCACAGTCCTTCAGAAAACCAGTGAACATACATATCAGATCAAACTCAAATCCAGATATTGTATTCACGGCAACATCAATGTTGAACGGCTATCTCTGTATTGAGGAAACAAAGTAAACGGCCTCATACCAGAACCACCAGCACCAATCATAGTAGATGATCAACAAGTCTATGAAGTCGAGAAGATCCTAGACAGTTGGATCTACCGGAAACAAATGCAGTACCTAGTCAAATGGAAAGGCTATGGAGAAGGCGATGTAATGTGGGAACCTGCAGTAAATCTGACCAATGCAAAAGAGAGCATTGCAGAGTTCCACGCCAGACATACCAATGCACCCCAGAAATTGCCCAAAGCACTCTTTGACTCCATTCCTTAAAAACCATTGGAAAACATCACAGAAGCTATTGCATCTGACCTCGAGTGGGCAGATCGTAGAGTCCCTGTTCTTAGTTCATCGAGGCAATGAATTTTAGGAGGGTGGTAATGACATGGATAGTCCAACAGAGACCGGATTTTTCCAACATTGTCACAAGTTTATAGCACTAGGCGCCTATCTAGAGTGCTTATTCTCTGGCTAGGAGTGTTACCAGACCCAACCCTAACCTGGGTTACGTGACATCCGGCCTTATTTATCAATAGTCCAGACCCAAACCCTAGACTCAATGTGGAGCAGTTCCAGATCAACCTAGGCTATTGTTCTATTGTTCCCCTTCCATTGTTAGGGATTCCCCCAGCTCTTATTGTGACAATTCCCCAAGAATAAAGAAGAATTGTTCCAGCGTGCTCCAGCACATTAATGCCTTTGCAGATGTGACCTTTTTGTTCCCCAAAGTGTGGGAATTTGATGGCAGAATACAGAAGGTACCAGTGTCAATAGCAAAACAATGAATACAGCTGATGGCATCACACTGGCCTGGTTATCATTGCTCTATAACTTGTATCAGGTCACTTTTGCAATCAAAATGCACTATTGGATTTTTACAGACTGAGAATGGGTACAAATCTGTACATATAATACACCATTGGATAGCGCTATCTTGTGGCAACATCCTGGTACAAACATCCTGTCAAATGAAGTGGAATGTGCAAGTTATGGCCAGTCTACTGAAAAAGGTCACTCAGACTCAGATCCAAACTCCACTCTTTTCTATGATGTCAAATTCTGGTCAGGTACATGTGCAGCAATCTACAGACATTGCTTGCTCTCTGAACAAGGAATACAATTAGAAGACATGCCACACATAGTATTGGCTCTGAGCAAGAATTACCAGTCCTTTGGAGGCCAACTACAAATTCTCAACCCCTACATTCTTGGACAATGTGGGTTTGTGGCTGCATTAGTAGTGAGTACTGTATCTGATTGTTTCACAAGGTTTCACAACTGTGAGTTGCTCTTGCTCTCTAAGCAGGAATTACAATCAGAACACAGCCTGTGGCAGTTCCAATGGGGGTGAGGCAGTTCAGACATCAACAGTACATGGTTGCATCAGCAGCAAGCACTGCATTGGATTGTTGCACAAAATTTCACAAGCATTAGTTGCTCTCTAAGGAGGAGGTAAAATCAGAACATAGCCTGTGGCAGCTCTGATGGGGGTGAGGCAATGCAGACATCAGCTAGACATGGTTTCATTAGCAGCCAGCGCCACATTCAATTGGTCCACAAAATTTCACAACCATTTGTCGCTCTCCGAGGAGGAGTTACAATCAGAGCACAGCCTGTGGCAGTTCTAGTGTGGCTGTGGCAGTTAAGACATCAACAGGACATAGCTGCATCAGCAGCAGCAAGCACTGCATTTAATTGTTCCACAAAATTTCACAACCACTAGTTGCTCTATAAGCAGGAGCTACTATCAGAACACAGCCTGTGGCCGTTTTGATAGAGATGAGGCAGTTCATACATCAGGCAGTTCTAGTGGGGCTGAGGCAGTTCAGACATCAACAGGACGCGGTTGCATCACCATAGAGCACTGCCTTTTATTCTTTCACACAGTTACAACCACTAGTGGCTCTATAAGCAGGGGTTACAGTCAGAACACAGCCTGTGGCAGTTTCAATGGAGATGAGGCAGTTCATACATAAACGGGACAAATGTAACTTGCTGTGGGAGTCAATCTAATGAGACAGCCTCAAGCTCTTTATTTCTTACGCAAGCAATTTTCTGTCATCAGCAGTGAACACTGCACAAGATTAATGACAGGATAGATAAAGCCCCTTGCCACCATTAGTGACTACCTTCATCAATGTATGGCTCCTGTTCCTGCAACCAAACTAATCAATTGCAGTACAGTCACTTTATCCCAGATCAAGTTGCCTATCAAAGGTGTCACCAACAGCAAATGCCTGTAATACAGTCAATATTCATGACAAATGGCTTGGCAAGATCTTTACCGGGAACAGAGTTGTGTACTGAGTTTGTTTTTGGTAACAAAGTCACAGGTGCAATTAACTATTCCATGCTATATGATTTATTCAATCTGCTATCAATAACATAATCACTTGCAACCCTGCTCCTGCAGCTTATCAAATTGCATTTAGGTTATTTAACATAGTTCAACACCATTAATGTTACAAATGGTCTTCACCTTTTCTTCACTTCTTCAATTATGCTGATAACTGGCTATCTTCTTTACACTTGCCTTGACGATCCAACCTGTCCTTCCTCCCTCATTCCCCGATCCACATCGCCATTGTTCAACACGGACTATTATGTCATTGGTTGTCTCCTTGTGGTCATTCAACCCTCGGACCTAACTCCAATTTGTTACCATTGCCTTGGTGCAACCCTTGGCCTTTCCATACCTCCGTTACCACTCCATTGGGTCCAACCCCATCTATCCCCTGTTTCAGGTCCAACCCCGTCTATCCTCTGTTTTGGCTTCAACCCCTTCTCTATTGATCTTTGCCCCATGACTCCCCTTTCTATTGTCCCTTGTTTCCGCACCTTGACGGTCTTTTCTCTCATTGGCATTCCAAAGCAGTGACTGTTCTCTGTGTGTTGTTCTTCCTTTCTACTCCTCCGATTTGCTACCACTACTTTGAACTGGTCCAAAAGTAGTTAGGTCAACATGCGGTAGACATGGGGGCTAGAACCTTGGTATATCCACTTCGTATCAATATTCCTTCTATCAAACCATCATCTGTCTGCCACTGTGCTTGACAGCAACCGCGCGGCCTAGACCATCATTTGACCTTGTGTGTAGCTACACCCAGGGGTTCTGACTTAACAACTTGTCCCTTGACAATAGTCAGTCTTAGCAATTAAGAAAAAGTCGCATGTCAAACAATTTTTATCTCCATGCTCTACTCCACAAACTTGTACATGTTTTAATTCTGCATTCCCACCCATTGTGGCACCTCAAACAATATTGTGCTCCAGTGGAAACAAACCACCAACTTACTATACATTACTCATCAAAGAAGCTATTCCTAACACAATTACTTGTTCAGGCTGCTACCAGCACCAAGTTTACATACAAATCTGGCTTGAAAAGTAATATTTCATTCAATCTTCAGGAATTGTACTTGCCGCTTGCCGGCCTTGCTAACGCTATTCTATTGTCTTTTGTCTATTGTCTCCTCTCTATTGGTAGGGATTCCCCCAGTTTCTACTGTTATATTGTGCTATTCTATTGTTCTATTGTTCTATTGTTTTAGCTCTATTGTTCTACGTACCCTTGTCCTTGACAGTTACCCTGGTCCCTTATTGTTCTATTGTTACTCCAGCCCCACAGTTACTCCAGTCCCTAGTGTGGGAACTTGTGCACAGACCACCCAACCACAGTATATATAGCAGACGTTACCCTCCCCAGCTCTGCATCTTGACCTCTCTGTCATTTGCACTGCTAGGTGAGTCACTGCATGTAACTTGGTATCATACCCTATCAACTCTGTCATTTGCACTGCTAGTATCCGGCCTCAGTGCCTGCTTGCCTGCTCATCATCGACTTTGACCTCGTTGTCGTCGTTGGAGTTCTACCCCCTTCCTCTTTACTTCACTGCCTGGTTAGGGTTATCAGCATAGCAGCAGTCGCTCCGCAACAAACTGTTATCTAAGCAGAAGTTACAATAAGAACACAGCCTGTGGCAGTTCCAATGGGGGTGAGGCAGTTCAGATATCAACAGGACATGGTTGCATCAGTAGCAAGCACTGCATTGGATGGTTGCACGAAGTTTCACAACCATTAGTTGATCAGAACATAGCCTGTGGCAGTTCGAATTAGGCAGAGGCAGTTCAGACATCAACAGGACGTGGTTGCATCAGCATAGAGCACTGCCTTTGATTCTTCCATACAGTTTCACAACCACCAGTTGGTCTATAAGCAGGAGTCCCATTTTGTGATGTCTTTAATGATCTGTTTTTTGACAATGATAATGTAGAAGATGGTAGAACAATCATTCAAAACTGTCTGCATCAGGGTATACCAGATATATTTTCCATAGATGCAACTGGTAATGATGTAAGAGAACTTTGTGGGTATATGCTTTCAACAGTTGCAACTTCAACGTTGAAAGTATCATACTGTAATAAATGCAAATGTGAAATAATATCTGTGCCATATGCAAGATCTACTATATGGCGGTGTACAAAGAATACCTGGAAAAATAAAGTCAAATGTATTGGCTTGTGTAATGGACAAACAATTTCACAGTGGATGAACACATTAATGCACATCAAGTCCAAGAAAAAGTGTACTACATGTCACACAAATACAGAATTACTGTACTGGTTTTCAAGTGCACCTTCATTGATAGCAGTAATATTAGAAGATGAAATTGTCTTCAAGTCTGAACGTACCATGCAGGCTAGTGGATATGAGTTCAACTTATGTGGAATTCTTCACTATGGTGACAATCAATTCACTTGCTGCACCATTAATAACAATGGTCATATATGGTTTCACAATGAAATACATACTGGTAGACATACTGAGTACAATGGTCATATTACAGAAGTTTCTTAATGACTGTTGAACAAGGACGCAGATGTTCAGTTGCAATATATACATGCTCTACTGACTAAACACCTCTTCTTATTCAACATGTACAACATATTTGTAGCATAAATTACATTTTGGACTTCAGGAATTGTATCTTGCCACTTGCTGGCCCTACTCCCGCATACATGTACTGTACCTAACGTCTAGAGGCTTCACTGAGTTAATTTAGGTATATACACAATGTATTGCTACTTAACATGAATTGAAAGGTGCAATACACAAACCATGGTGGACAGTAGGGAATAGAGGCTGCAAAGTTCTTCATACAAAGTGTCTGATATTCATGATGAAGTATGTAGATGATTTTATTTGAGGGGAATTGAAGCTCTACTGCCCCAGTTACATGAAAATGCTCTGAGATCCAAGCTGTTAGAAACACTCCAGAGTATACATGAGATCTGGAAAAATGCCAAATTTTACTTCATGAGGCAGGCCTGCTGTCCTTGTGCCTCTGCCCTTTCCACGCCCCACACCCCATTAAAGTTATCCATCAATTTTGTGCAAATGTTATAGCAGCCCTTAAGCATGTCCTCTGCGTCTTTCCCTTGTTTGAGGCACATGGACACGTGGCCCTGGCCACCTGGTAACGACCACTTCTGGATTCCAAGTCCAGAACCCCTTTTCGCAATGATACTTTATCATTGTCCACACAGCTGCTTTGATTGGGTCCCCAGGCTTCTCCAAGTTATGATTTCTGAAGATCTGCTCATACATATTGTTGAATAGAGCAGTCTGATTCTGATCATCAAGCTGTTTGTCCAAATATCTCGAGGCGCGGGAATATTCCTCCTTGTAACATCTGTCCGCTTCATGAGATGATTTTGATGAGAGACATGCAGAAAATAGCCGGTGCCTGGTTGTTCTAATGTTTCAAAGTTGCCAGATTTGGAGAGAGTCTGATAATGGAATAGTGCATTGCGGTGTGGGGTGGCAGACGCAGTTGCCGTATGGAATGTTCTGGTGACAACAGTGGCAAGCAAAACATAAGAGGTGAGGAACTGCACAACCAGCATAAGGAGAGGACGTTGATGAGAATGAAAGGTTCAAGAATGGCAGTAGGCAGCTAGATGTAAGAGCAATTTTAGTACAGTAACCCAAGCCCAATGTAAATGGTGATTTACTCACTAACCAGTGCTGAAGCAAGGAGAAGATCTAGGGCTGGGCTGGATGACAAAGGGTGATGGAAGGTTTGAGAAGGTAGTAAGACAGCTAGCTAGCTAGCTATGGGGAAAGTTTCAGTACAGTGCCCTGAATGCAATGTGAACAGCAATGTACTGACCAAGCAGTACTGAAGCAATGAAAACAACCTGGGATTGGGCCAGATGTTGAAGCACAGAGAAGCTACTGGTAAGATCCAATTTAGTACAGTGACCCACAGATGAGTGCATCATGAATGGCAATGTACTCACCAACCAGTGCTGAGGCAACAGTGGAAAGATGTGAAGGAATAGGGGTTGAGTGCTGCTGAGGGTTAGTGGTATGAGAGGTAACAAAAAGCTTTATATACTTATTCTGTGGCTTGGCTCATGTGCTGTGCTGATACAACAGTGCACAAAGCAGAGGCAAAATAGGAGTTGCAGTGATGCATATGTAGCAATGGTTACAGTGGGCTGTGTGATCCAGTACATTTCCTTGCCAACACATATATTGCCCCTCTAAATATGCTTGATATATCACACTCTCCCAAAACATGTTACAACCAGTTCCATTCTTGCAATCTCTGAAGATTGAAGAAGAATTGTTCCAGTGTGCTCCAGCGCATTGATGCCTGTTCAGATGTGACCTTTTTGTCCCCCAAAGTGTGGGAATTTAATGGCAGAATACAGACAGTAACAGTGTCAGCAACAAAACAATGAATCCAGCCAATGGTGGAACATTGGCCTTGTTATCAGCCCTTTATAACTTGTATCAGGTCACTTTTGCAATCAAAATGCACTATTGGATTTTTACAGACTGAGAATGGGTACAAATCTGTACATATAATACACCATTGGATAGCGCTATCTTGTGGCAACATCCTGGTACAAACATCCTGTCAAATGAAGTGGAATGTGCAAGTTATGGCCAGTCTACTGAAAAAGGTCACTCAGACTCAGATCCAAACTCCACTCTTGCTATGATGTCAAATTCTGGTCAGGTACATGTGCAGCAATCTACAGACATTGCTTGCTCTCTGAACAAGGAATACAATTAGAAGACATGCCACACATAGTATTGGCTCTGAGCAAGAATTACCAGTCCTTTGGAGGCCAACTACAAATTCTCAACCCCTACATTCTTGGACAATGTGGGTTTGTGGCTGCATTAGTAGTGAGTACTGTATCTGATTGTTTCACAAGGTTTCACAACTGTGAGTTGCTCTTGCTCTCTAAGCAGGAATTACAATCAGAACACAGCCTGTGGCAGTTCCAATGGGGGTGAGGCAGTTCAGACATCAACAGTACATGGTTGCATCAGCAGCAAGCACTGCATTGGATTGTTGCACAAAATTTCACAAGCATTAGGTGCTCTCTAAGGAGGAGGTAAAATCAGAACATAGCCTGTGGCAGCTCTGATGGGGGTGAGACAATGCAGACATTAACTGGACATGGTTTCATCAGCAGCCAGCACTGCATTCAATTATACCTTAAAGAACTACCCTGGTAAGGTTCAGCCTGAGGTTCAGCCTCTGTTTTTGAGGGCCTGTAGGGCCTCAAAAAGCGACAAACAATATTTTCAGGGTCATGTGCCTTGAAAAAGAGAGTGTCAATATTTGCAGGGGCAGAGGGCTAATGAAAAATGGGGGTCGGTATTTTCAGTGCCCAGTGATGTAATTGATGTAATTTGAGCAATTTGAACAATTTGAGCACGGAGTGCGAGTCCGATAAGAAAGTTGTTCACTATCGGAGGCATGGTGCAGGGCGTGTCAAGGGGATTCCCCGATAGCGAGAGTCCGCACTATCGGGGAAATGAGTACTGAGGGTTTTCTCCGATAGCAGGCTACAACGCTATCGGACTGCTGGCAGGAGGGGTGGTGCTCCGATAAGAAGACGTTGCGCTATCGGGGGAGGGGCGAGGGGTGGTAGAAAAACATGCTTGCTACAAGCATTACCTGTAACGGGATACGTTGCAGGGAATGCTTGAAGCCAGCGAGTATACCGGCGTGTGGCGTGAGTGGGGATCGAACCGAACGCCCTGCACTGGAGGGGGTGCAAGGTCCGGTGCGATAACCACTACGCCACTACGCCTTGTGAGGTTAGGGATGGTTTTGATCTATGTAGTGTATGTGGGTATTGCTTGTGCGCAGTAGTGGTGAAAGATGGCATGTTGGTGACCCCCCGATAGCGAATTACCGCACTATCGGGCTGTTGGGAGGAGGGGTAGTATTCCGATAAGAAAACGTTGCGCTATCGGGGAGGGGCGAGGGCTGGTAAGAAAAACATGCTTGCTACAAGCATTACCTGTAACGGGTTACGTTGCAGGGAATGCTTGAAGCCAGCGAGTATATCGGCGTTGTTTGTGTGGCGTGAGCCGGGATCAAACCGAACGTCTTGCACTGCAGTGTGTGCAAGGTCCAGTGCTGGTACCACTACGCCACCACGCCTTCTGAGGTTAGGCTTGGTTTTGATGTATGAAGTGTATGTGGGGTATTGTGTGTGCGCAGTGTACGGTGGTGCTGTTGGAATGCAGGCCAAGCATGTATGGGAGGGAGACATAATGCGATGAGTGGTGGAATATAAGTAGGGCAACTGTGTTTTTGTGAATAAAACGAGATTTTGGGCATGAACCGGAGAACTATGATCTGTAACGCAGCGTGGGAATTTGTGATATTGTTGCGAGGGGGGTACAAGTGTGTGACACTGTGATGGGGGTGTTATGTAAATAATATGTCATTTTGAGCGGTTTAATGCAACTGTGAAGTTGATCCATCACGAAGGTTAGGTTAGGTTAGGTTAGGAGGGGGCGACACCGAGCGAAGCGAGGTGGCGCGGATGAGAGCTGGCGATGGCGAAGGACCCTCTCTTGGTAGAGACGGGGGGTGCTTTCGTCGTTGAGACTCATCAGCGCCCTAGCCAGGGTTTATATAACAAACAGCCAAGACCCCAGGGACTGGGATC
>JABYQR010000632.1:0-14877 GCA_022592445.1 Cytidiella melzeri | reverse complement strand
ATTCTGTCAGCAACGACAAGACGACTGGGTCGATCATCTACCGGCGGCTGAATTTGCACTCAACTCGCGAGTACACGCGGGTAACTCCCAAACACCGTTTGAAGTCATCTATGGATATCGCCCCGACTTCACCATACCAGTCGGCAAGCGAAGCAATATCCCATCACTCGATGAGCGCCTTGACAATATGGCTCGAGTACGCAAAGAGACCGAAGCAGCTCTTCGTCTAAGCAAAGAAAAGATGAAGCAACTCTATGAGTCTGAGAAGCGCTCTCCACGCGTCTTCCAAGTAGGGGACATGGTCTGGCTGAACGCTAAGAACGTCCAGATCCACCAGGCTACCCCTAAGCTCGGTCCTCGACAACTCGGCCCGTACAAGATCATCGAACGCATTGGCGATCTCGATTATAAACTTGATCTACCCAGCTATCTCCGAATCCACCCCGTCTTCCACATCAACCGACTAAGTCCCTGGCACGACAACGGCAAAGATGTACCTCCACCTCCTGATCCTATCATCATAGAAGGAGAAGAACAGTACGTCGTCGAAAAAGTGCTAGACAGCAGGCTACACGGACGTTGGAAGAAATTGCAATTCCTTGTCAAATGGGAAGGGTACTCAGACGGACACAATAGCTGGGAACCAGTAGAAAACCTCGAGAATAGTCAAGAAGCAATTGACGACTTCTACAAAGAAAACCCCGGAGCGCCCCGGGTCATCAAAGCTTCACTCTTCGCGGATCTCCGCTCGCACTTTCGGGAATTCAATACCCAGACCGACCCCGCTTTCCTTCGCACGATCTATCCATCTACATACGATCTTAGCTGGGATGAAGGCAAACACATTGGTCTGGATATCTCAAGAACATCACACTGACGGGTAACGTCGAGTCAACGACACCAGAAGGGGAGAAACTTTCTAGCATCCTTCTGACTAGACAATCGGGGCAATTCTGCTGAATCCCTGTAGACGGGTAGAAGACCTCTATCACCACAGCACAGTGATGCTTCGCGAGGACGCTCGATTTTAGGAGGGGGGTAATGTCATGGATGGCCTGACTAGCCCTTAATTTTCGCAATTTACCTCTTGTTTTTATCTGTAAAACTCCGGGCTACAACCCAGTTTCAATTCTCTCTGCATAAACTCCTTTGCACGTCTATTAAGCGCCCGTATCACGTGGCTTAGACGCTCCACACGGTCACATTACTTGCTACTACGTCACACTGGCATGTGACTTAGCTTAAGTAAGACCACATGGCTACAAGCACATGGCTCAGCCCATAGCTAGGGTTTGACGTCATAGATACTGTCCACATGGGCTCCTTATTGTTCTTTCCTTATTGTTCTCTTTATGGAAGGATGTTCTCACAGGTGTGGGAATGGAATACAATAGTTGGTCTCCTTTTAGATAGATTCTCTCACGGATAGAGTTCTTGGCAAGGTCTAGACAATAGCTATTGTTCTCCTTTAGGTAGTCCTTTTGTTCTTCGTTCACATGGCTTCTTGCAAAGCCTGCCCTCAACATGGTCTGTGCGCAGGTCCCTGAAGTCTATATAAGCAGCTACATGTACGCTCCTAGCCCCCATCTCGACCTCTTGGTCTTTACTGGGCTAGGTAAGCAAACCCCTCCTGTACTACATAGCTAGTAGTACCCAATACTAACTTGGTCTTTACTGGGCTAGACATCTGCATAAGATTTATAGCTGGTGAGAGTATTGTGCTTCACGCCTACCACCACCACTTCGTCGTCATCCACTCCGTGTCCCTGTCTGCCGCGTCGAACCCCTGTCTCCGCGTCACCCACTGTACGGAAGCGCCTGGCGGTTTCGGATGAACGCTCTCGTCCACTCACGAAGCTTTCTTGCCATGTACTTGGAAGCCTCTGTGTTGCGCATTGTGTCCAACGACGCAGATATCCAGCCCATGGTCCCATTTGCATATTTGTATAGGAACATGCGCATCTGTGCCAACCGCCTCCGCAACCCCTCGTCGCCTTCAAAACGTAAGTACCCGCGTCCGGATTTCCGTCGAGGCTGTAGGATGTTTTTGATGTCTAACCATGCAGCTTGAGCTTCAGCAATAGATGGAGGGGGCTCAAACCGCGCGTCGGGATCAGCTGCGTTACGGAAGTCAAAGCTTGACTCAGACCGTGTATTTGGTATTTGACTGAAATCGACGGGAGCCTCGGTCGGAAGCGAGGAATCAGGAAAACGTGTGGGTGTCTCCCTTCGCATTTCCCGGTCTTCCATCATGCTGACTGTCTCCATTTCTGGTGCCCAAGTTGGCTGGCAGATTTCATGAAAGGTTTCTGCAGCCCGTGCTCGAAGAGATGCAGCCCGCTCAAGGCTTACTTCGACAGCCTTCGGATCGACTGTCGTTGTGGACATGTGGTGCACATTGCCCTAAGACACAATTGTGAGTCCTACATGTCTTGTCAAAAACTCGGCTTGAGACTCACATTGTTCTCTTTGTTATTCTCGTCCGGAGCTGCTTGCCTCGGCCGCTTTGAAGGCTGTGCGTACTGGCCAAGATTGTTTATGGCGGTCTGTTTCCTCTTCGATAGTCTAGGCATAGCTGCTGCATTCCTGCAGTTGTCGTGAAGGTCCATGCTACTCTAAGATCCCTGTACGCTATGTCATTCAGCACTCCGTCGGCAAACAGTCGTTTATTTTGGATTTCTGAAATAACCTGTGCTAGCGCTCATCTTTCGCTGCCATTCTGGAAACCACTTCCTCACGTCTACTGTTTTAAAAAATCTGTAACGGAAGAATTCTAGTGTACATGGTTTTCAACAACTCTTCGGATTCGTTTTTTTTTGTATGGACATATGAGCTAGTAGATGGATTTAGACTGTGGCCCTCCGCAAAAATGGACGCAAGCGCCGTCACGCTTGCCATGTGATGTAGCGGGGAGTGAACTGGGTCTATCTTACTAAGTAGTAGTCAGCGAACGTTGCACTTGCTAGCGCAAAGCCTGGTACATGTACAGCACTGTACCTTGGTGATGCCATCGCCTCGGAGCTGAACAATGAGTGTTGCGTTAGAAATTGCCCGGAGATGTAAGGTAAGTAGTAAGTAGATAAAGAGCTCGAGATTTGCAGCCACTTCCATAAGTATGGGCGGGTTGTACAAGATTACACGCAGTCGGAGTACGTTAGACGTTGATCGGCATTGCAGTGCCGCACTACATTTGGCAGGGCGAGGGCAGTCGGCGACTTCGAATTGCCACCCAGCTCATAGTCCGCCTCCGTTCACACACGCCCGCCCATCATTTAGGGGCGTTCAGAGTGGACGATTAAGGTTGATTCTTGGGTCTGATTCTGGTTTAATTCTGCAGCGGTCGTCCGGGGTCCTACTCCGTGATTATTTGCATGATTAACGAGAGAATCAAACTGAGATTTTCTCTTTCCCATGCTGACTGATAACAAATTTACTTGTCCCGATAAGCAAAATATGTATAACTCTCTTTTGAATACACCTGACTGCTCTTCCTCTTTGATCCTTACTCCACCATATGCTGCTGCTATCACCATGGGGCAAAAAGAAGTCAGCACCACTTCCTCATTTGACCCTACACGCACCAGCCAGCACGACTGCTGGCAAGAGGAAAGAAAGCCCAGGGAGCTGCCGGAAAAGGCAAGAACAGCACAGAGACACCTACCATTGAAAAAGGTACAGATGGCAAGATTGCTGTTAAGTATGGTCTCTTATAGTTCTCTAGATGTAGACAGGTGTTACGAACGGTCCTCACACCCTATTATCTTCCTTCACTTCTTCAAGTATCCTGATAATTAGTTATCTTCTTTACATTTGTCTTGATGATCCAACTCGTCCTTCCTCCCTCATTCCCTGATCCACATCGCCTCCGTTCAACACAGACTATTATGTCATTGGTTATCTCCTGGTGTCCATTCAAACCTTGGACCTAACTCCGATTGGTTACCGTTGCCTTGGTTCAACCCTCAGCCTTTCCATACCTCTGTTACCACTCCATCGGGTCCAACCCCTTCTATCCCCTGTTTCAGGTCCAACCCTGTCTATCCCCTGTTTTGGGCTCAACCCCTTTTCTATTGATATTTGCCTCATGGCTCACCTTTCTATTGTCCCTTGCTTCTGCACCTTGACGGTCTTTTCCCCCATTGGCTTTCCAAGACAGCTATGTTTCTTTGTGTATTGTTCTTCCTTCCTATTCCTCCAATTTGCTACCACTACTTTGAACTGGTCCAAAAGTAGTTAGGTCAACATGTATAAATAGCTGCTAGACACGGGGCTAGAACCTCAGTCTATCCACTTTGTATCAATATTCCTTCTATCGATTCATCATCTGTCTGCCACTGTGCCTGACAGCGACCGCGCGGCCCAGACCATCATTCGACCTTGTGTGTAGTTACACCAAAGGGTTCTGACTTGACAACTTGTCTCTTGACAATAGTCAGTCTTAACAACAGGCACACACTGAGATCAAGTCCTGCCTGTACTCCTTGTTGTGGATGTCCCGACTAGCCCTTATTTTTTGCATTTTACCTCTAGCTTACACCTTGCAAACCCTTTGCAACCCCCTTGCATGTCTATTAAGCATCCGTATCACGTGGCTTAGATGCTCTACATGGTCACGTTACTTGCTGCTATGTCACACTGGCATGTGACTCAGCTTATGTAAAACCACATGGCTCAGCCCATAGCTAGGGTTTGATGTCATAGACACCACTCACATGGACTCCTATTGTTCTTTTGCTATTGTTCTCTTTATGGAAGAGTGTTTCCACAGGTGTGGGAACGGAATACAACAAATGGTCTCCTTTCAGATAGGTTCTCTCACAAGTAGAGGTCTTGGCAGAGTCCAGACAATAGCTATTGTTCTCCTTTAGATAGTACTATTGCTCTTTGTTCACATGGTTTCTTGCAAAGCCTGCCCTTAACATGGTCTGTGCACAGGTCCCTGAAGTATATAAGATGCTGCATGTATGCTCCTAGCCCCCCCCCATCTCGACCTCGACCTCGTGGTCTTTACTGGGCTAGATACCTGAATAAGGTTTATAGTTGGTGAGAGCATTGTGCTACACACCTGCCACCACCTTGTTATTGTCTTCCACATTGTGTCCCTAGTTGCTGCGTTGAGCTCCGTCTCTGTGACAGTAAGAACCAAGATGAAACAGCAGTGATGGCTTGGTACAAGCGCAGACTCAAGTGAAACCTCCTTGATGCCCTCCAAAATCTCCATCACCAGCCAGATAACCTCGGAGAATTGATGATAGAAGCGCTCCGGCTAGAAACAAACTGGCAACTCCTGAAGCTTGACTCAGCTGCTCATAATGGCTGTGGCAGGAGCAAGGGGGGAAGTCAGTCCACTTGAACCCCCCACTCCAACAACAGCCAAGCCACCGCAAGAGTTATGAATGCAGCCAATTGTAAGCATCACTTCAGAGACAACCTATATTTCAGGTGCCATCAGCCTGGTCACAAAGCTAAGAACCTCTCCTTCCATCCTGACTATAGACCAAACACACGCACATAACCTCAAGCACAAAACTCGCCACCTGTACTCAAAGCTGCAACAATGGTTGAAGGAGAAAGATCAGGTGCCAACACTATGGAGACAAGAGGGGAGGAGGTTGGCCAAGAGGATGCCGCAGGAGTTATCTGTTGCACACTGAAACACTAACAACTATTTGGACACAAAAGGGGACAGGAACCAGCACACCAAACCTCAAAGAGGTGATCACGTGAACAAGTTAAGTGTGGGTTGTGTGTAAAAGGTGCGAGTGGGTCATGTCACGGAGACAGAGCTCAACGCAGCAACTAGGGACACAAAGTGGAAGACAACAATGAGGTGTTGGCAGGTGTATAGCACAATGCTCTCACCAACTATAAACTTTATTCAGGTATCTAGCCCAGTAAAGACCAAGTTAGTATTTGTACTACCAGCTATATAGTACAGGAGGGAGTGGCTTACCTAGCCCAGTAAAGACCAAGAGGTCAAGATGGGGGGCTAGGAGCGTACATGCAGCAGTATATATATAGACTTCAGGGACCTGCGCACAGACCATGTTAAGGGCAGGCTTTGCAAGAAGCCATGTGAACAAAGAACAAAAGAACTACCTAAAGAAGAACAATAGCTATTGTCTAGACCTTGCCAAGAACTCTACTCGTGAGAGAATCTATCTGAAAGGAGACCAACTATTGTATTCCATTCCACACCTGTGAGAACATTCTTCCATAAAGAGAACAATAGGGAAAGAACAATAAGAGTCCATGTGAGTGCTATCTACGAGGGTGAATGATGGACAAAAATATGAACTTTGTAATTCTGTCTCGAAGTTTCATGAGCGCTTCCTTGTTGCACACGCTCGCACATGGTCACATGCGATCTCACGCGATCTCACGCGTCCTCCTACGATTTCCTATGACCCCCTACACTCCTACGTCCTCCTACGATCTCCCTGCGATATCATAACGTTGCACGCAATCTCACACATCATCCTACCTTTGCATACCATCAACACATAGCATCCCCCTTCTAACACACGTCTAACCTGCAATTTGCATGAGTAGAGCATAGGTACGTGTAGGCAGTTCGTGTGCAACGGTGTGTCATGAGCACACGCATTACACACCGTTGCACGAGATCCCTACGGCCGCACGAGCACTCCCTACTGCCGCACGAGCACTCCCTACGGCCGCACGAGCACTCCCTGCGGCTGCATGGCCTTTCACACCATCCGCTCACCACTCGCCTTCTCCGCACCTACTCCCTACATGCCATCCACCTTCGTTTCCCTACGCCGCCCCTGGCTTCCACGTAACATCATCATACGTGAGTCCTCTTCCCGCCATACCATTGCCCTGCGTGAACCCTCCGCTTCCCTGCGACTCACCTACATCCTCCCTGCGCAATGCCTACGTACTATCTACGGTAAACCTACCAGTTGCCTTTGGTTGGCCTGCCGTCTCCCCTCCTTTGAGGTATGCAAAACTCACATCCAATCTACCATCTGCTCACGGTTAACCTATGTCCTGCCTTAGTGCTACCTCCCTGCTGCATAACTTCCTTCTACGTTCGCCCTCGCCTCTACATACAACACACCTACGTGATCCATGGCAACCGCCTGTCTCTGCTGGTATCCCCAACATTCTAATGTCTCAAAACCCCCTGGCGCCGCTGGTATCCCCAACGTTCCAATTGTGTCCAAACCCGTCTTCCAGGTTGTATAGCCCCCATCCTCCGAGTCCCCTCTACTTTTTGTCTGTATCCCTTATCCTCCTTCCCCTCATCTTTGTGCTTCCATGCCAGTTCCCTCCCTCGTCCTTTACGCCCAGCAATTGGACAATCTGCGCTCTGCATCCCATGTCTTGCATGAACGAGTCCGCGTAGCCATCCGTACACAGGTCGGTGATGCGCAGAGGCTGCATCCAGTCCGTGAACAGGCCCTATCGCTCCTACGCTCCGCCCAAGAGGTATCCCGGGTTGTTGCGATGTATGCACGTCTCTCTGACCTGAGCCTATATTTCCACAGCATGTTGATTTGTTTCCACCTGCCGAGTATGCCACGTTGCAACGCAACATCCAGCTCATGGTGAACGACCTCGACGCCGCTCGTCATCGATCTGCCGACCCACCCCAGGCACAAACTCCAGCAATTGTCCAAGTCATTCAAACCAAGCGGCGTGGCCGCCCTCGCATTCATGTTCACACTCTGTGGTTGCAGACCGCGCTTGACCTTCGCGGCCCTAAGGGTGTAGGCACTGCGACAGGTGTTTCGGCTCGCACCATCCGTCGACGCGCTCTAGAAGCAGGCGTAGCTCAACCGGGTCAAGTCCGCGGTCGTGGTGCACCCCAAAACCTGGACTCCGCCCTCAGCGATGAACAGCTAGACCAACATGTGGCGGATGCACTCAATAGTTTCCCATCGTTTGGCCGACGTATGCTAGCCGGGCATCTGAAGGCGACGCACGGTCTCAATGTTCCTCAGCGTCGCATCTCTGAGTCCTACACCCGGGTACATGGAGCACCGGCTATTTTTGGTAAACGACAGATTCATCGTCAACGATACAAGGTGGCAGGTCCCATGTCTCTTGCCCACATGGACGGCCAGCACGGTTTGTTTTATCTGTCTTCACGTTTGTACATCACTCACCCCCGCATGTCAGGCCTCATCCGTTACAAAATAGTCATACATTGTGTCATTGATGGCTTTTCCCGCTTCGTGTTGGCCATCGGTGTCCATAACAACAATCGGGCTGCCACCGTCCTACATCTGTTCATTGACATGACCAACAAACATGGAGTCCCCAGTCGTGTACGTGCAGACCATGGGGTTGAGAACGTTGATGTTGCGCGATTCATGGAGGATGTCAGAGGGCCAAATCGTGGGTCGTTTATTTGGGGTCGGTACGTAATCAATGGACCATCCAGCAGCCCTACGCACTCATTCGCATTCCTAGTTCTGTCCACAACACCCGCATCGAACGACTATGGTACGATGTCACCACTGGCTTTGGGAGGAAGTGGAAGGAGTTCTTCATGGACTTGGAAGCCAATCACAGTCTCGATCCTTCCAACCCGCATCACATCTGGCTCCTGCACACCCTTTTCCTTGCCGCTATCAACGAGGAAGCTCAACAATGGGCTCATTCTTGGAATTCTCACAAGATCGAGATCCGAGGTGAGAGACGACGCTCTCCCAGAGACATGTTCTTCTTTGGGATGGCGCAAGAAGGTATACGAGGCACTATGCCACCGCGCGATCCGGTTGAAGAAGAAGTTCCCCCGCAGGACTTGCCACATTACGGTGTGGATTGGGATGTCATTGAAAATGCTCCTCAAGTCATGGCCCACCGCGAGGACGCAGATGACATTCCCCCCAATCCCAATCCATTCACAGGTCCGACCATTCCTGCACAGTTTTCGGCGGTCATTTGCGAACCGCCAAACTGCCCTTTTTCGGAGGAGGAGCGGCGCACATTTGAGCAGGCTATGGCACGGGATCCCTTGGTGGATCTTCAATCCCACGCAATGCCCATACGCCGACTTGTTTGGCAGCGGGCGCGACTTATTTGTGCAACTATATACGAAGCTCGTGTTGTTCCAATGTAGCCAACAACACATTGATATCACATTCCCCTTCTCTTACTCGATTTACAAACTAAGTTGTGCTTCCCGACGTCGTTTCATGCGCATCTGCTATGACCTCCCTGTAAGTGTCCATCACACCCACTACATCGAATCGATGTCTGCCATCTCCGGATGAGTATGATCCAAATAATCCAAGATGCTTATCCTACGTACCTGAAGAAGGAACCCCAATATTCAGCGAGTTGCTTCTCGTCCTCTCCTAGATCACTGACATCGCCGGTCAGAGTTTCTTCGGTTATCGTCTCCGGCATGAGTGCCAATGCACGTGTAGCGTCACACCCAGCGCAGAAGTCAAGTGGGCCACCCGGGCAAAACAGCTCTTTTTTCTTGTTAACATTGTAGACAAGACCTACGACGCAGTCAATCAAGCTCGGTACCGCACATACGAGCCCTAGGCTGAATCTCACCAGCGACGGCAATGTACAGCTCTTTACCGCCGTGCCGTCCATCATGCAGTGCCAGTGCCTGTGCTGAAAACCGCTTGGTCATGTTCTGACGTAGATGCGGTTGTGGAGGGCCAAACAACGGGGACTTCATCGCCAGGATATTACGGTTGTCGGTGCTCATGGTAGACGAAGTGTAAGTTATTATCCACCAATCGGTCCTGTTGTAACGGACTCATAAAGATCAAGACCATCGCCCAGATCAGCCAGGGATCATTAATCATTGGGAGATCAGTTGACGATTCAACTACAAAAGTGCACATGGTATTGCCTCGGGGTGATAGGTATGTATATCATAATTCAAGCCAACTTATAACGTACTATACAAAGCGTCCTCGTCATCCTCAGGACTCTTGGTAGGAGCTCTCGCGACCGGTGAGCTCCGAATATTGATGCCAAAAGTCGCATCGTCATCGTCACTGTGTGCGGATCAGAAAGCACACATAATGACTTTGGGTTGAGCGGTCGTACATGGAGGCTTTCATGATGAGGTCTTCGACCCGGTGCTGCTTGCTGGCACGCATACTATACACGACGTTGTACCGTTATCGTGGACATCACCCTTGACAGCGTACTCCGTGACCTTGTTGTTGCTGGCTACCGGTATCCCAATCTGATCCATCTTGAACGCACAGCGTACCTAACGGTTGATTACCATGTAGGTTTCGAGCGGTCTCAGACTGCAGTGACTTACTGCACATACAGCCATGATCAGCACGCCTTGTTGGCAGACCGATACTCAGCATGTGACATAGAGGTAGATGGAGCCGGTAAAATCGAACGGTGTCAAGATTGAGCGGTAACATGAGATGAGGTGCTCGACAAGGCGAGGACGCACGGTGCCTGAAAAACGTCTGTCTATGCGACCCCCGACTCAGCACTCGACCATCACGCAGGGTCTGTAGACGCACCTGTTTCTCGACATCTCCATCGTACAACTCGCCAGTACTGCTCAGAGCAAGTATCACTAACGCCTTGACTTCCATATGTTGCGTACGTTTTGTCCGAGCATGCATGTGGTTCAGCACCGCCTGCGCGAACTTTGAACACATATCGTAGATGGCTTGGCGAGCCTACCATTACACAGCAACCGTGGAATCCGCGGCTCGGTCAGTCAAAGCACAGGATTCAAATTGTTTGCGAAAGGTTGGCATAAATTCGATCGGACTTACCGACCTCAGACCGCTTGGGAAACGTTGGATATAGATGATCGTTAACAGCTGTAGTAACACGAGAAAGACCACTCCCTCTCCATAGTCAATAACCCACAGGTCAGCCTGGCATCCGTATAAGTCGACAATGGAGGCAACAATGCGTCCCTTCTCAGTTGGGTTCATGTCGGATCTGGCCCACTCCGGAAAATTATTCACTGCGAAGGAATTTCCGGATGCCACTTCGATCTTGGCAGCACGCGACTTGTTCTTTCTGACGGTCCCTACAGCCTCAGGCGGACTATCACTGCCAACGACAGTGACGGTCCGACTGCTAGCATATCGGTGGCTGATACTGAACTACTATGCGCAACACAGCACATACCTGACTAGGCCGTCCAACCTTGTTGTACAGTTGATACCGTCGTGAAGTGGCAACATCTGAGTTGTCGAAGCTGTAATCGCTTCGTCCCTCTTCATTAGTACACATGGAGATTATGCATTGGCAAGTAGAGTAGTCTACGCACCGGTGTGGGATTGCTCCCATTGATGGGAACAGACTGGCAGACTTTCAAGTTCGAGGCAGGGTTTTAGTGTTGCGTCGATAATTCAACGGAGATGTAAGGTAAGTAAATAATTGTTGAGGGTCAGATTCAGGGTAAATAAAGGATGTAAGTAATGTTTCTTACCGTTGCCGGACCATGCCGTCCCGGGCAGTAAGTAACAGTAAGTAATGGTAATTAAAGGTCAGTAATGGTAAGTAATCTGATCATGACGGATTGAGGAGCCACTTACATCAGCGTTTAATGGACTTTGCTTTCGCCACTCGCCATCCACCCCAACTTCGACGACGTGTCGAGGTCCACAGCTGTTGCACGAAGAGTACAAGGTGTGTGTTGTCGTCTATGCCTCTGATGCTACACTGACGATGTCGCCTGGAAGATGAGCACCGCTCGGGTTGCACACTCAGTGAGCGACACAGCGATTCGCCGCGGACGGTTGGCAAGGCTTCCACTTCCCCTGTCGCGCCAGCATAACCTGTGCGGCACTCCAATTATACCCTATCCCGGCCAGACACGTTGAGAACTCAGGCGTCGGGTAGCACAACGGTCCGGGTACGAGGCGTTCTTCATCTTGCCCACTTCTTTTTCCCGCTCAAATGGTTGGTGAATATGTAAGTTTTGTTGTGTAATACTCCATGCGCTTCTTCAACTTACCTTGAGACCAGTGCTGCCGGTGCGGGTGACAGTCCACGCAATGATATTATTCGAGAGGCGTTGCAAATCCTTCTCTCGGACGGTTCGCTGTGGCAATCCCGAGAAGGTTACATGGCACCCAACTGGCATCTCTCCTCCACCCCTATCCCCTATCGCGTCATACTTTTTCGAGCAGCAGGCACGCTGCTAATGCTTCATCTTGTGTGGGTGGGTGCCCCGTTGCCGGTCTCACCTTTTCTCCCCTTGCTTCTTTTAGATGGGCCGGCCTCTTTCGACTTCGATCCAATCTTTCTCAAAGACCATATCTCCGCTACCGCACTCGACGGTTTGCGTCACTGGGACTCTCTTCGCCCCGACGAAGTTGTTCCGGACGGTTATCTGAACCCTGTTGGTGCCCTTTTTATGGACGCTAATGCCAATGTGATTATCTCTTTAACAATCTTCTTGCTGATGTTCGCTCACAAGATCAACCAACAGCTCTCCGTGCTCAGTTCATATCGTACTGACGCGGAGCGGAATGCGGTCGCACGCAGTCTACTGATGAGCCGGACTTTGGGCACCACACGTCCCCATCTTGAGCTGGACTATGCGGCTATTGTTCAGGGTGCAAATGTTCCCCTGGACGCCCACAAAGAGGTCACGCAACATGCGTTTCTCCTTTCGGACAACGGGGTAAGTGAGATGTTCCGCATTGCGATCGCCTTCTCATGTTTTCCCCAGCCTTTGGCTACATACAGGTCTTTCAAAAGCCTTCTCACGCGGGCATACAACAGGCGTGTCCGACAGCCTAGCGACCTCACAAGTCGCATTAAGTTCACTCAGAGACGGTTTGGGGTTCCTGAGCGCGGCAGCAACAGCGAGCCGGTTGTGCTTGATCGTTTGCACGAGCTCGAGCCATTTCGGAAGGCGTTTGAAGAGCAATTGAATAGTTTCCTAAATACGGTTGGGTATACACCGTTCGTCCTCGAAATCCGTCCAACTCTGCCCGCACAATACCCAGAGAAGGACCCTTGTACACGCAGTCGTCTGCTTCTGCGAGCAGCTACTGGCAGCGACCTATTACCGCTTCAGGATGACATGGAAGCCATACGTGTAAGTCCTCCATATTGTGCGGGACCCTTTTATTCATCTCTCTTTGCTGTAGTTTAACATCGTCCACCACCTCCCTGTCCCTGTCGTTGACCCGCCACCGCAACGGGACTCGCTGGCAAGAGCGATTGAGTTTCATGCATGCCTGCGTTACGCCACCGTTCACATGGATGACGATCTGCGCTACATCCTGGCCAATCCGCAACGTAGACTTTTTGAGGATTACTTTTTCAGCCAGATCATACCCGACGGCTTTCAAATCGTATGAATGAAATATACATTTCCGCATATGAAGTGGGATGTGTTTTTGAGGCTATTTACGATGTTTACGCAAACTTACTTGTACTCTGCCTTATGCTCAACACCGCTGGTGCCCTCAATGTCAGCCTCAACATATTATTTGTCGATTTACGAGTGTAAACTCCACCATGACCAAATCACACGCTGGTGGCTGGCAGATATGCTGCGATGCATTGAGCTGTGGGCCGTTCCAGCACCCGGAGGTTTCAACGGCCTGTGCTCTGGCAGTTTCACCCTCATTCTCAAGCACCCGGTGAATCTGGCTATGTGGTTCTGGATATTACTGTCGGAGGTTCATGCATGACAGCATTTTCAAGGTCGTTGCGAAACTTGTGAAGTTTCACACCCTCGGCCCGGGGTGTCCGAAATGACGTAGGGTTTTATGCATATCTACAGACGGTCGTGGATATGCCATTTCCCCTACGTCATCAATGAACTCTCCCGGTCCGCACGTTTCAAGCTTGGCAGCAGATTAGTGTTGCGTCGATAATTCAACGGAGATGTAAGGTAAGTAAATAATTGTTGAGGGTCAGATTCAGGGTAAATAAAGGATGTAAGTAATGTTTCTTACCGTTGCCGGACCATGCCGTCCCGGGCAGTAAGTAACAGTAAGTAATGGTAATTAAAGGTCAGTAATGGTAAGTAATCTGATCATGACGGATTGAGGAGCCACTTACATCAGCGTTTAATGGACTTTGCTTTCGCCACTCGCCATCCACCCCAACTTCGACGACGTGTCGAGGTCCACAGCTGTTGCACGAAGAGTACAAGGTGTGTGTTGTCGTCTATGCCTCTGATGCTACACTGACGATGTCGCCTGGAAGATGAGCACCGCTCGGGTTGCACACTCAGTGAGCGACACAGCGATTCGCCGCGGACGGTTGGCAAGGCTTCCACTTCCCCTGTCGCGCCAGCATAACCTGTGCGGCACTCCAATTATACCCTATCCCGGCCAGACACGTTGAGAACTCACGGTAGAGTATGACCTCTCCGGGCCCTCCCCAAGCACTCGCCCGAAATCGAAGTCCTGCGCGCTGATGCGTCCATTCAACGAGCTGTTCCTTGAGCGAGGCTGTACTGCTGCAGGCATTTATGGCGGTCGAAGCTCTCCAGGTAAGTCATCCTCCTCGACAGGTATCCCCAACTCCCTTGCGAGGTATGCAGGAGCCCGCGAACTCCGTGGTGTACGTGGTGACCCCGGGCTCTTGGAACGCAGCGGCCGCTGAGGTGAGGAGAAGGTGCGAATGGGTCGCCATCCACCCCAACTTCGACGACGTGTCGAGGTCCACCGCTGTTGTACGAAGAGTACAAGGTGTGTGTTGTCGTCTATGCCTCTGATGCTACACTGACGATGTCGCCTGGAAACGTCTCCCTACTCCACATGTCAATGTGATTCCTCAAGACACGCACCGAAGTTGCGTGAGCGACCACTACTACACGACGATCCGAAGTTGCGTGAGTCGCACCTCAGAGGGTGTGCGAATTGTAACGGGGAAAAAGCAGGTTCAAGGATGGGTCAGGCGCGGTATTCCAGTAGGAGTGAA